>JAOVVI020014003.1:0-11651 GCA_028571085.2 Nepenthes alata | reverse complement strand
ATTAGGATCTTCAGGCTTCGAAGAAACAGCACAGGGTCGAGCAGAACGCTCGAAGGGAGTCGTGGCCTGTGCAGCTTACCCCCCTAAACGACTCCCGCACCAGCGTCCTGATGCAGATCCGGTAGAAGAAGTTCTTAAAGTGGCCCAAGCTGCTCAAGAATCGAGAGGGTGGGGACCAGACAAAGTACTACGACTACCACCGCTTCGGGGGCCATATCACGGAGGACTGCAGAACTCTGTAGAAGGAGATAGAAGACCTGATCAAGCGGAGACACCTCAACCATTTCTTGCAAAGACCCGAATAAGCTTCCGGAGCAGCAAACGATGATGAAGGTGAACCCCTCAGAGGCCGCGTGGCCGCGGGGGTCGTAAATATGATTTCCGACCGAGCGGCCAGAGGAGACGGGCACGAGCCCATGGCAGCAAAGAAGTCGAGGACGGGGCACGGGAGTGAAGACGAGGTTATTTGCTTTAGCAGTAGGGACTTGAATCATGTAACTTCTCATCATTCCGACCCCCTGGTTGTAACCGTACTCGTTTATGACGGAACAAATAACTATCAGATGAAACGAGTATTTATTGATAATAGAAGCTCCTGAAATTTGCTGTACCTTGATGCCTATTTCAAATTAAGGCTTAAGAAAAATTAGATGAAAGCGTCGGACGGACCACTCTATGGGCTGGACAATGAACTAGTGCCTGTTCAGGGCATCATCCAATTGAAAGTAACCCTGGGAACACATCCGAGGACCGCTTCCAAGGTCCTTACCTTTCTGGTTGTGGACCTAACCTCGGTCTACAATGCCATTTTTGGACGATCGTGTTTGGTCGTATTTGGTGCGGTGACTTCCATCCCGCATCTCAAGAAGAATTTTCCCACACCGTGGGGTGTGGGAGAGGTCCTCGGGGACCAGTCCATGGGACGGATGTGTTATCTAGCACAGACCTCCCAGGTGACACTCCCGCAACCGATGGAGGACCTAAACCTCAGGGATGAAACCATGCTATAACATGCGCAGCCTCGAGAACCGACCGTCCAGGTCCCATTGGACCCATCGGATCCGAAGAAGTGCGTCAATATTGGGAGTTTGCTCCCTGAGGCTTTCAGGGACCAACTGACAAGCTTCATGCGAGAGAATTCAGACATGTTTGCTTGGTCCCCTAGTGACGTGACCGGGATCTCCTCTGAGATCATTGTCCACAAGCTGGGCTCGATCCTCTTCATAAGCCAACTAGGCAAAAGTGGAGGAATTGCTCGACACAAAAGTTAGTGGCCATCCGTGAGGAAGTCAAGAAACTCCTAGACCCGGGTTCATCCGGGAAGTTCAGTACTCAGATTGGCTGGCCAACGTCGTCATGGTAAAAAAGAACATTGGGAAGTGGAGGATGTGCGTGGACTTCACCGACCTGAACAAGGCATGCCCAAAGGATAGCTTCCCACTTTCAAGGATTGACCAACTCGTGGATTCGACGTCCGGCCACGAGCTCTTAAGCTTCATGGGCACGTACTTTGGATACAACCAGATCAGAATGAGTCATGAGGACGAGGAGCACACGTCGTTCATGACGGACCAAGGGATCAATTGCTATAAGGTGATGCCCTTCGGCCTCAAGAACGCGGGCGCGACCTATCAGCGACTCATGAACAAGATGTTTGAAGAACAGATAGGCAGGAACGTGAAAGTATACGTGGATGATATACTCGTCAAAAGCAGGGAAAGCGGCGACCATGTCCGAGACTTGGCCGAGACCTTCCACGTACTAAGAACTCACGGGATGAAGCTCAACCCCAGCAAGTGCACGTTTGGAGTGGCCTAGGGGAAATTCTTGAGCTACATCGTGTCGCATCGAGGAATCGAGGCAAACCCAGAAAAGATACGGGTGATCTTTGACATGCGAGCCCCGCGGACTGTAAAAGAAGTCCAGCAGCTCACCGGGCGTGTGGCCGCTCTCTCTCGATTCTTGGCAAAATTGGCTGAGAAGCACCTGCCGTTCTTTAAAGCCCTGCGAGGTACCAAGACCCGAGACTTCAAATGGAGTGAAGATAGTGAAGATGTATTCTAAGGGCTCAAGAGCTACCTCTCTAGCCCGCCTCTTTTGGCTTCTCCCCAGCTAGGCGAAGAGCTGTACTTGTACCTCTCTGTGTCTGACACAGCATTAAGCTCGGCTTTGGTGCGAGAGCAACACGGGAGGCAGCAACCCGTGTATTACGTAAGCAAAACTTTCTCAGACGCTGAGACCAGATATCCCCTCACGGAAAAGGTGGCCTTGGCATTGGTGTACTCCGCAAGGAAACTTAGGCCCTACTTTCAAGCACACAGGATAGCGGTCTCAACTGACCAACCGCTAAGGGCAATCTTGCAGAAGCCCGAGATCTCTGGGTGACTGATCAAGTGGGCTATCGAGTTGGGAGAATTTATTATAGAGTTTTGCCCGAGACCTGCCTTGAAGGGGCAGGCCCTTGCGGACTTCCTCGTCAAAATAACGACGCTGCCTAGCTGTGATAAAGACCAGGTAGGCGCAGACGGACTCAGCAAGGCGTCCGCGTAGACCCTACACATCGACAGCTCCTCAATGAAGGACGGTTGCGGAGCGGGTGTTGTCTTACGGACACCTGAAGGGTTGGAGATAAAGTATTCTCTAACCCTAGGGTTCTCGGCCACAAATAATGTTACAGAGTACGAAGCCTTGCTAACTGGGCTTCGACAGGCCAAGGAGTGCTCAGCTAGGGAGTTGATCATCTACAGCGACTCTAAGTTTGTCGTCAACCAGGTCCGCGGGAGCTTTGACGTCAACAACTTACAGTTGTCCAAATACCTCTCCAAGGTTAAGGGCATGATCTTGGACTTCAAGATCGCCGAGTTTGTCCACATCCCGTGGGAGAAAAACTCAAAAGTTGACGTGCTCGCAAGGGCCGCAGCTTTTGGGGATCCTAAACAGTATGCTCGACGAATGCGCGAGGTCCTGGATAGATCTAGTGTCGAAGATCTCGAGCTGGAGATACTGCAAGTGATGAGCGGAAGCACCTGGATGACTTCTTATCTGAGGTACTTATCTGACAGTATGTTGCCAGAAGATCCGAGCGAAGCCAAGAAAGTGAAAAAGACTGCGGGATGGTATGCGATCGTGGACGATCGATTGTATCGGTGGGGCTTCTCGGCCCCTTACCGAAGGTGTCTCACCCCAGAAGTGTTCGAGTACGCTCTCCAGGAGGTATACCTCGGAATATACAGATCCCAGATCGGAGGAAAAAACCTGACATTTAAACTCATGAGACAAGGATATTACTGGCCAACGATGAAGCATGATGCCATGGATTTTTACGTAAATGCAGAACTACCAACTCCATGGTAACATGAGCAATTGCCCCCACACGGACCTTCGGGCACTCCAGTCCCCGTGGCCGTTCGCCTGGTGGGGGCTCGACCTCCTTGGACCATTCCTGCTCGCTCCCGGGCAGAGAAAGTTTCTGATCGTTGGGATCGACTATTTCACCAAGTGGGTGGAGGCAGTGCCGTTGGCGAGGATAACGGCGCAAAACGCCACGGAGTTCCTCCGTCAGAACATCGTGTGCAGATTTAGAATCCCAGAGTGCATCGTAACCGATAATGGAACGTAATTTACCGGGAAGCGGTTCACAATGTACTACACCAGTCTGAAGATCAACCTGGTACATACCTCAGTTGCATACTCGCAAGCCAATGGGCAGGTAGAGGTAACAAACTGCTCGATCTTGCACGGACTCAAGACCAGGTTAGAGTGCTCCGAGAGCTCATGGGTAAATGAGCTACCCTTGGTCCTGTGGTCGTATAGAATGACACCGAGAGAACCCACCAAGGAGACCCCTTTTTGCCTCTGCTATGGGGTCGAGGCTGTCATTCCAGTAAAAGTGTGCCTCACGAGCCCTCGAGTAGGATGCTTCAGCACGACCGACAACAGTCAGAGACTCCGGGAAAATCTCGATGCACTCGAGGAAGTACGTGACCAGGGAAGGCTTAAGATAGCGGCCTACCAACAACGAGTGGCCCGCTATTACAACAAGAATGTAAAGGCACGAAATTTCGAGGTTGGAGACCTAGTGCTGAGGAGCGTGGAAGCCATAGGAAAAAAATGCCGACAGGAACAAACTCTCACCCAATTGGGAAGGGTCATTTCTGGTCTCTGCCATCCTTCGGGGAGGGGCCTACAAGCTACATACCCAAGAGGGCAAGTTGATACAACGGACTTGGAATGCCGCGCACCTCAGGAAATACTTCCAATGATAAATGAATCGCCTGCCAAAAACTTGGCTCCGACCCCCCAGAAGTCGTATAACTAAAAACTCGGCTCCGACTGTGCGGCCCTAGAGGTCGTACAACTAAAAACTCAACTCCGACCGAGTGGCCCTAGAGGTCGTATAACTAAAAACTTGGCTCCAACCGAGCGGCATCAGAGGTCATATAACTAAAAACTCGGCTCCGACCGAATGGCCCTAGAGGTCGTATAACTAAAAATTCGGCTCCAACCGAGCGGTCCCAGAGGTCGTATAACTAAAAACTCGGCTTCGACCGAGTGGCCCTCGAGGTCGCATAACTAAAAACTCAGCTCCGACCAAGCGGCTCCAGAGGTCATATAACTAAAAACTCGGCTCCGACCGAGTGGCTTCAGAGGTCGTATAACAAAAAACTTGGCTTTGACCAAGCGGCCTCAGAGGTCGTATAACTAAAAACTCGGCTCCGACCGATCGACCTCAAAGGTCGTATAACTAAAAATTTGGCTCTGACCGATCGGCCCCAAAGGTCGTTTAACTAAAAACTCTTCTCCGACCGAGCGGCCCTAGAGGTCGTATAACTAAATACTCGACTCCAACTGAACGGCCCTAGAGGTCGTATAACTAAAAACTCGGCTCCGACCGAGGGGCCGCAGAGGTCGTATTCCACAAACTCAGTTCCGTTCGAGTACCCCAAGAGCTTAAGGCTCAAAGAACTTCGTGCAAGGCCAGATGATCCGAGAAGTCAGAAGGTAGTATGATCCTTCGAAGGGCTCATGATAAAAGTTAAGGACAAACTACGTAGCATCACCAAACAAAAGAAGAGAGCACTCGTACAGATCAGGCAAAGATTCTCGGGTTTCAACTCAGAAAGTGTAAGTCTATATTAACAAAAAAGTGTTATGTACAGTGTTCCACGTAAAAACAAAACAATGAAAGGGAAGAGACAACAGGTCGTGGTGGCCCCTCCTGACTCCCTTATCTGTGAATCTCCTGGGCTCCAAAAAGCCCTGCCTAGTCCGTCAGGTCTGGCTGCTCGGACGTGGTAGGTCCACCGTCAGGCTCTACCCGAGAGGATTCGGGGAAAGGCCTCCCAGCGATGTCGTATAAGTCTTCTCAGCACAGAGCACAAGCATTCCTGGGATTGAGGACGGCCCCAGAAAACCGCGGAGTGACCAACTGCAGCACCCGACGGCACATATGAATGCCCTCCCGGTATCGGCTGTCTAATAACGACGTGATCTCTGAGGGCTGTATGGACGCCCTCAACATCTCGTCCTGATGAGCGACCTTGTTCCGAAGAAGCCCCAGCTGGAGCCGAAGGAGCTTGACGGTGTCCTCCAGAGAGGTAACTTTCATCTCCTCTTCAGCCAGCTTCACTTTTGCTCGTTAGGTAGCTTCCCTAGTGGCCCTCAGCGCCTCCATCTCTAAGCGGGACTGGACAACTTCTTGGTCTAACTGGCAGAGGTTCCCAGCCATATCCTGGAGCTGCAAAAGATGAGCGAATCCCTCAAGAAACATCCAGCTGAAAACAAGGCAAAAAAGATTAAGAAGTGGCGGAATACCTTAGAGACCAGAGAGTCATAACTTGGGCCACACTCCGCCGAGATCTCAGGCGCCTGTAGAACACTCTCAGGAGCCATGGGAACGTCAACGATCGCCTCATCCAAAGTATCTCTAGAGACTGGGGCCTCCGCAACATCCACGGAACCTGTAACCTCCGAGGGCCTAAGAGCCTCGAGAAATTCTGAGGTCGTGGTAGCAAGCTCTTTGTCGCTAAAAACCTCACAAATGCCCTAGGAAGGGGCAACACCAGTAGGTTCCCTCCCGCGAGTGTCCTTAACCTCAGTGGCCTCCAGGGGAGGAGCGGTCGCGGCCATGGTTATGTCCTCGACCTCAACAACTCCTATCTCCTCTGAGACCTCAAAAGCTGCCAAATCCTTGGAAGGACCTGCGACTTCAGACTCCGCGGGAGGGACAGTAGCCAGCTTTGTGACCCTCCCTACCATTGGAGCAATACTGGCACTATCATCACCAGACGAAGACTGTTTGACGACTGCCGCGGGGGCCTCCAAGGCCTCCGTCCGCGGGCCTTTTTGTGGTCTCTCAGACGGATCCTGGATGACAAGAGAAGCCTCCTTCCTTCTCAGTCGCTTATTCTTCTTCTTCTTCGAAGCTGCAGTAAAGGAGGCGTCCCCGGACTGTGTCATCCACTGGGCCTTGCCAGTTTCTCAGTGGACACCCAAAAATTCTTTTTTCCCACGTTAAAGCTGCTAAGGTTGGCCATAACTAGGTCCGTAACTCATTGGTAGCCTCTCTCTCCTCAGTAGTGGCGTCCGAACAATGCTTGCTCACCACTTTTCCCCACGTGGCCGAGAGCTTCCAATCCTCTCAGACTTTCAGAAAGAAAAATTCGTCCTTCCACCTCTTCGTGGAGTCCGGGTTCCCACCGCTCATCTCAGCAAACTCCAGACGAGGAGTCATGGTGATCCATTCCAGATTATGAGTAAATCGAAACATCACCTTCACCATGGCCACCCCGAGGACCTTTTGATGGCTGTGTGCGAACATGCAGAGAGAGACCAAATAACTTACTGCATTTGGCTGAAGCATGGCTAATGGAATGGCCAAGTCGCACATCAGGTTATAAATCTCCAAAGGAACCAAAAAACGAAGTCCCCCTTTTAGGTGAACCTCATAAACGGTGATGAAGCCGTCAGGCAGGCTATAGGCCCTCTCAGCGACCCCTGGAACCACCATCTCAGTAGAAGCAGGGATACCGTACTTAGCCCAAATCTCATCGAGATCCTTGAGAGTGAAGGACGAAGTGATCTCATTAACTCCAGGAGCCATTGCAATGAAAGGCAAAACTTTAACAATAAGAGACGGAAAAAGAATGACGACGAGTTTTGAAGAAACAGTTAAGGCAGAACATGGAACGAAAAGCTTCAGCACTCTAAAAATGAAACGAACGCAAAAAACGCAGAAGCAGGAATCTGGCAACGAGGAGGCCTACTAATATTTTTGAAATTTGAAAAACGCACTCATTGCCCTTCACCACGTGTCGATCAACCATTTGTCTCAGGGGAACCGTGGCATTACTTTCCCAAGGCACTTGACAGCCCATCAGTCTAGCATTAAATGCTCTACAGAAGTCAAAACGGCGGCGTTAGAAGGTCTTGGGCTCTAAAGAAGCTTTTAGACGCTCCTTTAGCAAACCTTTTGTCGCGTTTCCTCCGAGGACACAGGTGGTCGCGGACGTATCGCCAGAAGAAAGGACAACTTCCATGGAGAAACGGCTGTGTCATACCAAATGATTGAGGATCTCAAACCCTTTGGCATGGGGGGCTAGTGTTTGGTCACAATACTATGGCCCATAAGACACGACCCAAGAACAAAGCCCAACATCACGCTCGTGCCCCAAGGGGCCCAAATTATGACCAAGATCCAAGAGGTTCGTTTGCCATTGGAGTACGAGGACCTCTAAAGGAGATGACGTCATTAGAAAAATTCGAGCAGTGTCCGAGAACCATTTTGACGCCCCCGTATAAGAAATCAAAGTGCCCGAGCGTGTCAACTCAGACGATTCTCTGTAACCAAAAAAGCACGCGTCATCGTGAATCCAACAGTTCCTGGCACGCCGTGTCTGCAGGCCTGATATTCTTGGTGCACCGTACTTGCAGAGCATGTACTGCCACCATTGACCTGACGACGCATGTCTCTCACGTGCCGCATTAGCTGGGCTGTGACAGGCACCCTTGACACACTAGTGCCACGTGTCCGCTCTATAACGGAATACCTTTTTCTTTTCCTATAAATACCTCACTCTTGGCACCAATGAGGGCATTCTGAAAAACTCGCCTCCTGAGTCCACATTTAGAGTATTCTTCTAGAGAATCAAAGGGAGAGAAAACTAAGTTTGAGACTTGTATTTTTCTGGTGGTGATAAAAACATTATCAAATGTCCTGCTATATTCTCTTCAATTCATAGTGAAATCTCCTGGACGTCCGTCCGTGACCGTGATTTTTTCTCTTTTGTATTCTGAAAGGGGCTTTCTACGTAAACCATATTGCACTTCGAAGTCCTCGTCTCCTTTACTCTTTCACGTTCATTGTGTTGCACGTGTTCAGGCCATTGTTGGAACTCCTAAGTTCTACTCGGATTCCAATCGTCTGGTGGCCGAAAACTCAGCAAGCAACAAAATTACTTAAAAAGAATTTAAAAAAATTAGAGATAAAAAAAAAAATATATATATTTATTTATTTATATGTTAGTAAATGGATAAAAATAAAAATAATAATAAAATGTTTTTGATAATTCTGTTCGCGGTCTCTGCCCACACCCTCCGGCCGGGTTAGGTAAACTTTAAGCTCAGACGCGCGGGACGACGGGAGATACAGAAAGAGAAGGAAAGCGAGATGAAGATTGCGGTAGAAGGGTGTATGCATGGGGATCTCGACACTGTTTACGCAACAATTGCACAACTGGAGAGAGTAGAGAACACCAAAATCGATCTTCTCATCTGCTGTGGCGACTTTCAGGTGCTTAATTTCCAAATTTCTTGCGTTATATCTTTCAGGATTCTACATTGATTCCGAGAATACGCTTGTATGGCTATGAGATTAGTTTTGGCCGATCAAAGGTGATATGATACGGCAATTTTATATGGTTTCTTATTAGTCGTGGCACGAGTTAGGAATGCATTGTAGCCAAATAGTAGTAGTTTAGAAACAATGCAACTGAACGTATTCGATTAAAGCAGCACTGAGAAAGGATAACTTGTAATTTCACTGTGAATTATTGCTGGTAATTTATGATTTCTGAAAGGCGAAAGATATCAGATTGTAGGGAACTCTGAACCAGGTACACAATCGGCGCAGCGGAACAAACCCGAATTCTCCATGTTGGTTGTCAGCCACCAAATTGTGAGTATAAGGAACACAATAATGCAAAATGATTTTTAATGTGGAAAATTCTTTTCACCAAGAAAAAAATCATGGGATAAATTTTAAAAAATCTTCATTATGTAAAATTTGGTTATACAAACTTTCAAGACAGAGTAATAATAACTGACAGGAGATAGAGCAAGAAACTCCAAAGTAAGACCAAGAAAACCTCATTTTCTCATTTTCTTCTCTCATTGGCAACACTTTCTACTCTTTAATTTTACAAGTGACACATGGCAAAGTGGAAGGTCCCTTCCTTTATAAACACGAAAATGCATTTCACGCACTTTCTCACAAATGGCGCCTATTTTGCAAGTTTGTCACATACTCTATGTTGGCGCAAAATCGAAGGCACGGTGACCGAGCGGACAAAACACTCTGACAGCAAGAGAGCGGAGCTCTCGGACGGACGGACAGAATGACACCCAGTGAAGGGAAAGAGGAAGAAGAAGCTTACGCACGTTTTAAGTGGAAACCCTTATAAAACAAGGGAAAAACCACGGGAGTAGAGTCTACAGCAAATTCACTATGTGAAATAGGTTACAAACCTCCAAGATAGAGTATCCGCTACACACCCGAGAATAACTCTCTCTCACCAGTGGTGCACTCATCTCTTTTTCTTTCACCATTGGATTTTTTCCTCGCTGCACTTTACCGTGCTCAGATGCTCTCTCTTGCTCACTACAAGATTTCTCACACTAAGACGCACAACACAAGCCTTTATTTATACACAAGGGGTCTAGGCCTGGCCAGCCACCCTACTGCTAGTAGGGTGGCAGAACCACGCCCCTTAGACCTGCCATGGCAGACGCACGCCCGGCGTACCAGAATGGCAGGTCTGACACCTTGGAAGTTGTAGCCGCCTCCAACCAGAGTTGGTTAACTGCCCACCTGTAAAATGCGACTGCAGCAGGCCTTCGGAGAGAGAGAGTCAACGCCTAGGCTTCTAGCGTCATCGTCCATGTCTTCAGCAACCTTTCGGAGATGACGCCTCTGATGAGTCCTCGTCCTTCAGTGGCAGGCTTCTCGGACCACTCCAATAGTCCGCGTCCTTTTCCTCCTTTGAGTATGCGGACAAAGATACCACGAGGGAGTGACCCCAACAAACTTTTCCTCACGACCGAGTGGGGGATACCTTCGCCACTACCCGGCGACCGTCATCGCCTGCCTTCCGGCAGCTTCCCCTCAACTGGGAATCCAGCGTTGGCCTCCACAAGCCTGAATGACACCTTCCTCCGCCCCACTGAGTTTGGAGTATTCCACTCCCCTTCAACTCTTTTACCGCGGACTTGTCATTCTCCCTCGCACTCCACCTTGGCCGTCCTCTTCTGCCACATTGACCAATGCCCCATTTGGTCACCTTGGCATTTCCTTTGGCAGTACAGGCCTTCATCAGATACCGCCCTAATGTCCTGCTTCCCCTTGCCATCACTGAGGCGCCTTTGGTGAGCTTCCACTGGCCGTCGACAAACGTCGTCCTGAAGCTTTTCTCATCAAGCTTCCCGGTTGAAATCACATTCAACCTCAGATCTGGGGTATGTCGCACGCCTTCCAGCACGAGCTTATTTTTGTTGCTTGTCCTCAGGCAAACATCCCCAATGCTAACAACCCTAGACGAGTCACCGTTACCCATCTTCAACACCCCGTGGCCAACGGGCGTCTAACTCATGAAGTGGGGCTTCGTCGCATGGTGTGAGGCCCCACTGTCCATCACCCAACTCGTCTCCTGGCATGTGCGACTCCGTGCTTCCCCTGCATGGACCACCGGGAGGTCTCCACAGAAAGCAATGGTCTCCGAATCATCAGCCTGATCCTTTTTCTCCTGACAATCGCTTCTGCCCTCCTTGTTCTGCCTTTTCTGCGGACAATCCCTCTTTATGTGGCCTTTCTTGCCACAAGAGAAGCAACTCCTCCCTTCAAGCTTTTTCCGGATGTTGCTCCTTTCCACTTTGCCACCTCCGCCTCGTTCCCTCTATTTCCTCGTCCCGGACTGCTGATCGCCATAAGGAGATTTGGCTGAGAGCTTGAGGCCTCACCGCTTTCCTTCCGCCTTGACTCGTTCATAAGCAGGGAAGCTATGACCTCGTCCAGCCTCAGCGTGTCCTTCCTGAACAACAATGTCGTGACGATATGATCGTACGAGGCCGGTAAGGATGCCAGCAATACCAACGCTTTGTCTTCCTCCTTGATCTCCTCATCAAGGGCTGACTGACATCTACGTCATCAGCCGGTTGAACTCGTCCAAGTGCTTCTCGAAGCACTCACCTTCCGACAACCGCAGGCCATAAAACTGCTTCTTTATATGAAGCCTGGTTGTCAAGGACTTGGACTTATACTGACTTTTAAGCTTTTTCCAGACCTCCGTCGGGTCTGACAAACCGAGGACCTCCTGGAGTGTGTTGTCCGCCAAACACAACTTAATGGTGCAGTTGGCAAGATCCCTCTTGTCCTGCCA
>JAOVVI020014001.1:0-11652 GCA_028571085.2 Nepenthes alata | reverse complement strand
TACGTCATTACGTGTTCATAGTTCATGCATAAAACTTCTCAGAGCTTAGAAGGATTTAGAAATCTCCTTTTTTATCATGCTAGACAGAATTCTTATGACTTTCGATCGATAAGTTCTTTTACAATGGGTTCATGTCATAGTTTCGGAGCATATCAAATTAATATATTCATAATATATGCATAAATTTTGATTAGTAGTGATAAGGCCCAAAACGGGTGTAGGTCAGGGTTTCGTTAGCATAAAACTATATTAAACCACCAATTCAGACATGAGATTCATATATGTGCATGAAAACGAAAGATGAGAGCAGGAGTGTACTTGCTATGACGGGATGGATTTGTTTTTTTATATCCTCAGATAATTTCATCATTTTAGAATAGGAACAGAAGTTCAAGTCTCACTTAAGGTTGTAGAAAAAAATAGGTAGAGTTTTTCCTAAAATTGGGATAAATAGAAATATAAACATGTATAAAAACTGTATAACAAAGCAGTATATGTATGCAACTATCTATTTATACTATAATTTTTCCTACAACATGCGTTCACAAGACCACAGATGTCATCTATGATTTTAATTCAACAATCCTATCTATTATATCAGAGTTCAGACGAGAGATGAAATTTGGGATCTATACATAATCTAAAAAATATATAGCGGAAGGATCTATATCCTTAACAAAAATCTACAAAAGCATATAGACATTTCTAACAGAATATGATACATATTATAAAAATTTATACATGATCCTCCTTCAAGATTCAGATATCTATAATAACATCATCACAGTCTCAAGCCTTTAGAAAACTCCAGGGCTCTAGATCTTCCTTGCTAGTTCTAGCTAGGTCTGACCATCCAATATCTTCTCTATACCCTTATTTGAAGGAAAGAAAATAGTAAACAGTTAGTTGAATCCCAGCAAGTACCAAAATATGCAGAATATAATAATTTTATGTAGAATATATATTCATTAATATAGAAAACCATGATAATATTAGAACAATAGAAGTATTCATGTGAACAAGTCTCAATAATCAAAATCATACTTTCATTATGCAAAATAGTTAGGGAGATGAATATGAATGCATGTGCACAGAAACATATACATGTTCCATCATGGCAGTAGTAGAAAGGAGCATGATAATAGAGAAAGCATAAACCAGTAAAATCAAGTTTTGGAAATCATAAAACAGTATAGTGAAACTCAGATATTAGAAGTCAATATTAAATCTATGAAAATCTAGAAATCTTCTTTTTCTATCAGAAAGGACCAAACAAATAGACCCTACTAGTCGATGGGTGGATAATTACGGATAGATTGTGTTCACTTCACACAATCTAAGGCTAGAAATAGAACAAAAAGATCCCTTCTTGTGAGATCTATACAGAAATGCCTCCCGAATGTAGGCCAGAAATAGAAAACTACCCTCTAGATTAACGTTCTGAGAAAGGGCGAACAACATATAACTCCATGGATAGAATTATCCTTGATTACCACCATAACGTTCTAAAGCATGTTAGAGAACCTGACCTAACTGCATATCAATCTCGGGTCCTAACTAACAGGATTTAGAAACAGTTTTCTTCCGACTTCTTAATTGAAAACTAGTTAAACTTCAGAAGTCAGTTAGGGTTTCACAGTAACCGTTTAGTATGCTTCAGAATTACACAGTAATTCAATAGTATAAATTCATGTAAATGTTTCATACTTAAATCATATCATTGACAGTATCTCATTACAGATTAACTTTTATATATTAGAAATTTTGGATTAAAACTATTAAATCCCTTCAATTTCATGTTTAGGGTTTTGCCAAAAAGTCCGGATGATAAACGAACACTAAATACATGAATTTACATTAAATCGAAGCCAAATATTGTAGTATATATGAGTAAACATGAAATCTGTCTGATTAATCAGGAAAAATAGGTATTATTTAGAGTAAACATGTAGAATATGGATTTAAAGCTTAAATACAATATTTGAGATATTAAAATGCTGTAAAAATGGTAAATAATTTCTGGAGTACACTTTCCTAAACACAATCTATAGTTATCCTTACTCTGATCAAAGTTGGATGGATGATTTTTCTCTTTACTTCTCTTTCCCCTCTCCTTCCCGTTCTGTGTTGAGGCTTGCCCAAGGAAACCCCCAAATTGAAACTCAAACGGTGTCCGAGCGTAGGTTATCAGCTTCACGAAAGAAATTCCAGCAAATTCAACAAATTCGGATACCCAATCGATAAATTAGCTTACCCAAGTCATGCATAATCATATTATAGTCCCAAATAAATCAAAACCCTAAAAATTGAAGCTCAAAACCACCCGGGCATAGGGTCAGGGTTTCACGAACGGAAATTTAGATAATTTCACCAAATTTGTTACCTAATCGACAAATTTACCTACCTAGGGTGTGGGTAATGATATTCTAGTCTCAGTTTATGCAAAAGTCCCTAAAATTGAGGTTAGAATCCACCCGATCGCGCATGAACAGTACACGTGCTTGGGTGAGGAGCTTTGGACATAAAAAATGGTGCGAAGACAATGAATCGGACAACGAAATTCATATATATGGATAATTAGGTTATGAGCATCTCGAAAATATACATGGCTCGAGTATCGGGACAGTAATACACGAATAGGGTCGAACAAAAATCAACAAAAATGGAAGAAAAAGGGTATGGATGTACTTCCTTCGACATGCTCTACGATTTTTCCAACTAGCTCGAAGCTAGAATCGGACCTGAAGGCGTTCATTTTCTCCTCTTCTCCTTTGCGAGATTCCTCCCCTCGCCGAGTTCCTATGGCTGCTGCCGCTGCTCTTCCACGATGCCTAGCCAACCATCGCCATGCACAGTCGTCGCTAGCCGCTGCCGACCCATGCACCGTTGACGCCGACGCCATTCTCCTCCTCTGTCTCTCTTTCTCTCCCCCGAAACCCTCACCCGAGCCCCAACTTTCCCTTCTCCCGTTTCTCCTTCTGCATTCCATTCTTAACATTATTATTATTATTATTATTATTATTATTATTATTTGTATTATATTATATTATATATATATATATATATATTACGTTTTCTTTTAAATCCCAAAATTCAAATCGATATTCGGGTGATCGAATGAGTGCACCCCGGACACCGGCCCAAAAATTTTAAATATTCTCCAATATTTTTATAATATTTAATTAATTTTTATTGTACCCAAATTATTCCAAAAATAAATAAACCCAATTAACTCAGATAAAAAAAATTCAAAATATTACATTCTCCCTCACTTATAGAAATTTTGTCCTAAAAAATTAACGAACTCCAAATTTTTTTCTTACATCAAAGGAATCTTCCAAACATTTTCAAATCACTTTTAGATTAAAACAGTTATCTTAAAACCTTGGACCTCCAAATAGTCCCAATCCTCATTATTTGACATGTCCTATCAGGATCCAAATCCATGAGGTCTGAAGGCAAATCTATTTCATTAACTGCTTTTCTAACTTAATTCTAAACCTTAACAACCGAAATGCCTCATTTCATTTCATACTAAACCTCGAGATTGAGTATTTTCTCTAAACATTAATTTAAATATTAATATATATACATAGGTTCATCACTCTTCCGTTGCACGTTCTGATCAATCATTTAGTTTCGAATTATTCGATTACAACTTACCGCCACTATCACAACCTAGCATTTCAATTCCTTTACCATGCACAGCTAAAATCCCAACATAAAATTTAAAATACAATTAGATTTCAAAAGTAGGATACTTTACATTATCATATATTTGTTGGTATGTCATTAAATTGACATTTTTCTAAAGTACATATTCCTCTCCGAATACCGAATTTATGCGGTAATCCTTGCTTAAGACTAATTTTAAGGGATCCATGTTACAAAATGACTTTTACAGATTGTAAATTTACCAAAAAACCAGAAATCCTAACTATAGCGGTCAGCACATATTCGGTACGATTTGAGATCGTTAGCCAAAATCCCAAAATTTTAACAATTAACGACCTCAAAATCTCAGGGTCTCAATGCTAGGCAATCTTTAGATCTTGTTGGCTCGCTAAGAAGCCAACTGGGTAGTTCCGAACACGTCCTCCATAATCATGATAAGTGGGTTGTTCTGACACAAACTCATAAGGGCTTCCTCCCCTTAAAATTTCATAATCCCAACCTCCCGAACATAACTATATTTCCTAATTTAGGAATGCAGTATTCTATTTTCCAAGCACGGAGCCTACCCGTAATTTCCTTTCTTATCTCCTATGAAGCACCATAAGCATACCAAGTCTATAAACTTTTAACATTTACTACCAGTACTAATACTCGTTTTCTTTCTAGATACAGAATTTTATTTATATATTCATCAGACAGGCTTATCAATTTACAATTTTTCAGGTCAACTTCTATTATAACATAACCATTTTGATCCTTAATTTACTAGCCGAAACTAACTCCCAAAGCAATACTCCCAATTTCCCAAATGGAGGCTTCTGATGTCCACATTTGCTCATAACATTTGCCTCCCCCGAATCATGCCAAGATCCACCTATCATAACTTTTTAACTTTTACGTTCACACGACATTAAAATCTTCCACAAATCGTCAAGGTAAGAACCTCATTACAAAATTTCAGTTATGGATGAAATAATTTCAACCACAGCTCCTCTCCTACTTTGCTCGGGGGTTATATACCTATTGATGAAAAATAACAAGATCCTAATCTTCTTCAGGAACATTATCACCTGTATTAACTTACTTAACAACTTACTTGGTCCATTAATAAATCCTACTTTTTGGAGACCCTAAGGCTTGCTCGACAGCACCTAACCAATGTTCCTTCAATCTTATACAATTTCCATAGAGACACGCCGATTCCATCTCATTCCAAATCACCATTAAAATAAATCGGCTTAGTCTCTTTCCCTGAATACATATATCATTAAAACTTCCATAGGCAAATTCTTGAACGGCCATCTATTGACTTTAAAAAAAGGCAGTCTCATTTTCTATTTAGGCTAAACGATTGTTCTTAATTTAATTAACTTTGCCTCTTACTCAGGATTCTTAATTTAATTACAGGGCATCTTATTTTCTCGATATAATTTACACAAGTTTCCTCGAGCACATCTCAGTTCCTAAGAGGATCTACATAATCGAAAAGGATCCTAAAGAGATTAACATCACAAAAGTAAAATTCACAAATTCTAGATTTTAACTCGCATAAAAACACTACTGGGATAATCTTTCAAAAATTTTAGCATGGTCCCCAATTACTATTAAAACTTTGACGTTTAGGAGCTTAATGTCCATTGTCAAGCCAATTTATTCATTCCAGTTGGACCACTCAATTTTTACAAAAATCTGACTTAAACCCAAGGACCTCACTATTCGATCAACCTCAAGCAAAATTACAAGGGTTCCTCTTACATGTTTTTAAAATCATACCTGTTCCGATAGCGGAACTGGTTCATAGTTATCCTTTACCTAACTTACGAATATATCAATCTTAAGGACTCTCAACATCAAGTCATTAACTCTTTAGTTAATCATATTTTCACAGTTTGCCAAATATCTTCATCAATGCTATTTGAATCCTCAAGATCATTGTCGATCTCAACACAACCTCAATTGTAACTTTATTTGGTGGTTAGAAAATAAGATAGGCAAATCTTTTATTTCAACAATTTCCATTGATTTCTGTAACTACTTAATAACTTTTCTGGTATGGCCTAATACGCCATCTATACTTAGCATACATCTCATTAGTTCCATTACTTCTTTTGCAACTTATCTGACATGTGAGCCTAATTACAATTCCGATTATTCCTTTTAAAATTATCAGTTCTAGTGTGACAATTTTCTATCCAAATCATCTTAATACTCCATCAAGATTAATTTATTCACAAACCCTAACCGGACTTCAAAATTCATAATCCCTTCAGATAGGGATTTCCCCTCACGGATTGTCATCCTTAGGTTTTATTCTAAAATTTGGAACACATATAAACGCATTCCCTCATCATCATTAACTAGCTTCGTCTTCGGGCTATCCCAAAATTGCCACATAGAGAGAAGGGTCCCCCCCTTTTTTTATATTAATTACTCCCAAAAATATCCTAAAAGATGAGGCGTGATATCAAGTAACCCACTATCAGCCTTGCCTTACCTTAGCTAGCCGAACTTTATCTGAACAATCAAGAATCTTGATTACTTTCTTTAATACCCCAAGCTCCATTCATTGACCGTTCTCCCGACATAATTTTTGACAAAAATGAGCCAAAATATCTTACCCTATCTCCGAACGGTTCCACCTAAACCTTCAACCTACTTCGATTATACTTAATCACTAAGCCTTGGTCTATGTCTATCTTAAATCATCTTGGCCTCAGATCAGATTACCTTAAACTTAAACCAAAAAATCCAAATTGATCAATCTAGACCCGAGACCACCATAAATCAATTTAATCATTCAATTTAATCACTAAATCCTAACTCAAGTCAACCCTAATTTATGCAAGCAAGAACACTTAAGAATTCCCAACCTAACTTAATCAGTCTATATCTATCCCTACCTATTCGGTCAGTAAGAATCATTTCCTAAGCTTCTGTGTATGATTCAGATCATTCCTAAGGCATCTTGTTTTCTCTGATAACAATAGTGACGAAGAAAATTGTTTTTGTGTCCTCAGATAATTCAATAATTTTAGAATCAAAATAGAAGCCCAAGTATCACATAAGGTTCTAGAAAAAAATGGGCAGAGTTTTTTCTAAAATTGGGCTAAACAGAAATATAAACCTATACAAAACTTGTATAACAAGCCAGTACATGCACACAACTATCTATTTATACCGTAATTTTTCCTATAACATGCGTTCACAGGATCACAAATGTCATCCATGATTTTAACTTAACAATCCTATCTGCTATATCAGAATTTAAATAAGAGATGATATTTAGGACCTGTATATAATCCAGAAAACATATAAAAGAAGCATCTAGATCCTTAATAGAAATCTACAGAAGCATAAAGATAGTTCTAACATAATATGATACATATCTTAACCATTTATACATGATCCTCATTCAAGATTCAGATATCTACAATAACATCATCGCAGTGCCAAGTCTTCAGAAAACTTCAGGTCTCTAGATCTTCCGTACTAGCTCTAGTTAGGTCTGACCATCCAATATCTTCTCTATGCCCTTATCTGGTGGGGAAAATAGTAAATAGTGAGTCGAAGTCAAGTAAGGTACCAAAACATACAGAATATAATACTTTTATGCAGAACATATATTCATTAAGATAGAAAACCATGATAATATAAGAAGAATAGAAGCATTCATGTGAACTGGTCTCAATAATCAAAATTCATGCTTTCATTATACAGAACAGTTAGGCAGATAAATAAGAATGCAGATGCACAGAAACATATACGTGTTCCATCATGGCAATAGCAGGAAAGAGTATAAAAATAGATAAAGTATAAATCAATAAAATAAAGCTTCGAAAATCATGAAACAATATAGCAAAACTCAGAGATTAGAAACCGATATTAATTCTATGGAAAATCTAAAAATCTTCTTTTTCTATCAGAAAGGACCAAACAAGTAGACCCTACTAGTCGAGGAGGCGAATAATTGCAGATAGATTATATTCATTCCACACAATCTATGGCCAACAATAGAACAGAAAGATTCCTTCTCATGGGAGCTGTACAGAAATGCCTCCCGAAGGTAGGCCAGAAACAGAAAAATACCATTTCGATTAACGTCATGAGGAAGGAAGGATCACATATAAATTTATGGATAGAGTTATCATCGATTACCACCATAATGTTCTAATGCATGCCAGAGAACCTAGCGTAACTGCATATCAGTCTCGCATCCTAATTAACAGGATTCAGAAATAGTTTTCTTCCTATTTCTTAAAACTAGTTAAACTTTAGAAGTCAGTTAGAGTTTCACATTAATCATTCAGTATGCTTCAGAATTACAAAGTAATTTAAGAGTATAAATTCGTCTAAATTTTCAAACATAAATCATATCATGGACAGTATCTCGTTACAGATTAACTTTTACATATCAGAAATTTTGGATTAAAACTATTAATCTCTTCATTTTTGTGCTTAGGGTTTCGCCAAATAGTCCGGACAATAAATGAACACCAAATATATATATTTATATGAAATCGAAGCCAAATATTGCAGTATATATGAGTAAAGATAAAATCTATCAGATTAATTAGGAAAAATAAGCATTAGTTACAGTAAACATACAGAATCACGAATTTAAAGCTTAAATATAATATTTGAGATATTAAAATGCTGTAAAAATTGTAAATAATGAGTACACTTACCTGAACTCGATCTATAGTTATCCTTACTTTGATCGGAGCTGGACGAAAGATTTTCCCATTTCCTTCTCTTTCCCCTCTCCTTCCCATTCTGTGTCGAGGCCTGTCCAAGGAAACCCCCAAATTGAAACTCAAACGGCGTCCGGGTGCTGGTTATGGGCTTCACGAATGAAGTTTCACCAAATTTCACAAATTCGGATAACCAATCGGTAAATTAACTTACCCAAGTCATGCATAATTATATTCTAGTCCCAAATAAACAAAAGCCAAAAAATCAAAGCTCGAAACCACTCGGCCGCGGGGTCAGGATTTTATGAATGGGAATTCATATAATTCCACCAAATCGGATATCCAATCGATAAATTAACCTACCTAGGGCGTGGGTAATGGTAGTCTAATCTCCAATTATGCAAAAGCTCCAAAAATGGAGGGCTGGAATCCACCCAATCGCGCATGAACAGTACACGTGCATGGGTGAGCCGCTTCGGACATGCAAAACGGTGCGAAGATAATGAATCAGACAACAAATTTCACATATATGGATAATTAGGTAATGAACATCTGAAAAATATACATGGGTTGGGTATCAGGACGGTAATACCTGAACGGGGTCGATCGAAATGAAAATAGAAGAAAAGGGGTATGGATGTACTTGTCTCGACGTGCTTTATAATTTCTCCAACTAGATCAAAGCCGGAATCGGACACGAAGGCCTTCATTTTCTCCTCTTCTCCTTCGCATGATTCCTCCTCTCGCCGAGCTCCTGCGGCCACTGCCGTTGTTCCGCCGCAACTCTCAGCTAGCCACCGCCATGCACGGTCTTCGCCAGCCACAGCCGACCCGTGTGCCACCGACGCCGACACCGTTCTCCTCCTCTCTCTCTTTCTCTCCCCCAAAATCCTCACCCGAGCCCCTACTTTCCCTTCTCCCGTTTCACCTTCTGCCTTCCATTATTATTATTATTATTATTATTATTATTGTTATTATTATTATTATATTATATATATTACGTTTTCTTTTAAATCCCAAAATTTAAATCGATACTCGGGTGATCGAACGGGTGCACACCTCAGATACCGGCCCAACATTTTCAAATATTTTCTAATATTTTTATAATATTTTATTAATTTTTATTATACCCAAATTATCCCAAAAATAAATAAACCCAAGTAACTCAAATAAAAAAATATTTGTGATATTACACATGCCTTAACCTTATACCGCACAGATCGGAAGAAAAGATGGTCTAAAACACCCAAACGACATGTTTCTCTCTCCTGCCGCCTTTCTCTTTGTACCAGATCACTTTCTCTCTCCTCCACGCTGCCTCTGGCACTGCTCGGCTTCAGGCACGCCACCTCTGGTCACCGTCTACCACTCGTGCACCGCCGCTGCCACTGACGCCTCTCTCGGTGTCACCTCATTGGTGCAGACGCCATTTCTGTCTCATCTTGGGCCACCACCCTTCCCTCAAAGAGCTTCTCTCTCCTCGACGCCATTCTCTCTCTCCTCAGTGCCATTCTCTCTGACCTCAGCACCATTCTCTCTCACTTTGAGGCCCTCCCCGCATGCCGTCGCCGACCACCTGCACACAGCCTCCTCCGTTCGCCGCCACTGTCGACGACCCACCACACAACACCACTCTCGCCGCGTGTCGCCGTCATTCTCTCTCCGCATAACCCTACACCGTGCACGCCATCTCTTTCCCCCGTTCTCCTAATTCTCCTGATTCCTACCAAAATCGGTACATGTAACCTCAAAATTAACATCCATAAAGAGAATGGAAGGATTTATTTACCTCGATTTCATTTGATTCCTTCGGCAACAACGGTGACAGTGGCGGCTCCTCCTTTATCCCGCACGATCTCCTCCTTCCTCTCACACCATCACACAGATGAAGGTTGAAACATGGAGTGGCTTTTTTGGGCTTCCATTCCAGCATCGATTTGCTCCGACAACGACGGCTGGCGGCCTCCTGTTCCACCTTCTCCCCATGAAACCCCCCTCTCTCTCTCCCCGATCTCGTTCTGCTTCCCTTTTCTTTTTTTTCTTTTGTTTTCGTTTATATATTATTATTATTTTTTTATGTTTCTTTTATTCTAAAATTTAAATCAGTCCTCGAATAATAACACGGGCATGCTTCGGGTGCCACTACACAATGCCAATCATTACTCAAAATCTCATAATATTAAATTAATCTTCATCACACCCATATTACCCATTATTAATAATAACAAATAATTTTAAATAATTCGGATTAAAATTCAGGATGTTACACCATTGTTACTTAAGCTTTTTTTTTCTTCTATTTACTAGATTTGTCATACCGATTACTAATCCGCCATAATGGGAGGTTTGAATTTTAATTCCCAACATGTTCATGATGGAGGCTAGTTGCAAACTTTCCATGCGTGCTCATTCCCTAAATATTCTATCGATTTGGTGTCCTATTTGGCAGGATTTGATTCTCTGCTATCAATGCTAAATTAAATGCGTTACCGTCTTGAATTAAATGCCCATTGGCTGTCCCTCTTGGCTATAAATGGTGGAGCTCTCTTTATCTTGCATCACAAAACATCTTTTGCTTGCCAGGTGGGATGACTATTCAGAGCCAGTATGGAGCCTTCGTTACCACAAGCCAAAGTTGGAGGAAGTTCTTCTCCTACGTTGGAAGTCAAGATCTAAAGATGTATTTGAAGTCAGCCTTGGTTACCGTCTTTTCTATGGAAAGCCGCCTTAATTTTTCTCTTTTATCTCCATTCCAAAACCAGGTCTTCATCGTTGTAACATGGTTTCAGGTTTTGGCAAATGAGTTTTTGTACTCCCTTCTCTATTGACAGGGGAAATTCTTAGAGTTCAACTACTGTGTCTTTTTGAGAAGGGAGTTTTTTTAGTAACCTCCTCGTCTAGGAAATGAATAGCTCTAAAATGGTTGCTACTGTTTCTCTCTAAGGAGAGCTTTTATTCTTTTTATGTCCATCCTATGGCTGGCCCGTGTGTTATGTCGATGCCCTTTATCTCGTTGGTCCTCATAGAGGTGATCGAGATATGTGTTCCTAGGTGGGTTGGACTTCTCCAGTCGGATCGTCGGTCCATGTATTATTTTGTCCTCTTCTGAGTTGTACTTTTATTATTGTAAGCTTGTACATTGTAAAAAGAATTAATGAATGGAACTACCTAAACATTATTTGCTTTCATTGCTTGGCTCCAAAATTCATGTATGCTTTGAATAGTTGAAACACTTGAATATTATTTTATATTGTTTAACTTCTGATAATCTGATAATTCAAATTAC
>JAOVVI020014000.1:0-11652 GCA_028571085.2 Nepenthes alata | reverse complement strand
GAACTTAAAAATTGGGGCACACTTGCAAAAGAACTTAAAAAGAGTGATCGTCCAAAGTACACTTACAATATTCTGAAGTAAAAAATAGAGTATACATTTGCATTAAACCATGAACATAAAAACAGGGGGTACACTTGCGTGACTGTCGTCCGTGCACCCTTACAGATTGGAAGCTTTCTCTCATTCTCTACTCCTTACTGTTCTTCTTGCCGGTCGCTCATACTTGCTTCCTCTATCAAAGCTAAGTATATTAGAGGAGGGGTTAGGTAGAGTAAGTGGAGGTAAGCTACCTACTTGGTACTTTTTCTCAGAGGTTAGGTGGGAGTAAGTAGTCTAAGTTCCTTACTTTGGTACTTCTTCTCAGACGGTCAACAATGTGGTTCACTTACTTCATTTAGATAGGATTTAGTTAGGTTCTAACTAATCAGTAAAGTTAGTCCTTGTCTTTAATTGTTCTTAATTTATTCCGGTCAACTCTTTGGTCAGTGGTTAAAGTCGGCCATCGTTTCAATTCTTTTATTCAAGACCGGTCAACCATTCTTAAGGTCGGTCAACTCTTTGGTCGGTCAACATTTTGACACTGGTCAGCATCACAATTTTCGGTCAACCTTTACTCGAAGCCGGTCAATATTCTAAAGTCGGTCAACCTTACAAGTTTCGGTCAACATTTTCTTATCATCTATTCCGAACTTCAAGCAGTCCGGTCTTCTGTGGCACAAGCTACTCCGATTTTAAGTAGCATAAGGCCACTCTGGTATTTAAAGGTATAAGGCCACTCCGGCCTCCGAATTTCATTATACTCTTGGTTTTAATATTTTATTCTGATTTCAAGTTCTCTTTTGATGTCGGGATCTCGCACCTTCTAAGTCATTCGTTTCCACCCCTTATAAATTCTGGATTGATAGGAAACTTAAGCTAAGCCATTTGAGACAATGGGATCTATAGCATATGTTCACTATCCTTCTTTTATATATATGAAAAAGTAGGTTCAAAAGAAAGGAAATATATCATTATTAGATACTATTAAGTATTCTATACTTGATAGGATGAAATAGAATTTTTATTTAAATTATTATTTTACAATTTGGTTATTTTAATAATAAGAATAATAATTTTAAAAAAATTTATTATTCTCTTAAAATAATAAAACACCCTCATTTATTTTTTTATTCCTAATTATTCAAGAATAATTATTTCAAAATATTTTTCCATATACCCTTAACACGAATTAGACCAGATCGAAATTAAATTCAGATCAAATACAGATAAAATTTAGATAAAAAATTGGATAGTTAAGTCAAACTAGATCGAACATGACTTGGTCACCCAGAGAAACATCATGTCTATTTATAATCAAAATCGAGCTTATTTGGAGCAAGATATAGATATTTTTTTTTATTTTTAAGTATTTTTTTTAACTATCTTAAAATATAAAATATTTTAAAAATTATAATAAGTAGATTAAAATACTAGATAAATATATATTTAAATAGAAAAATATTATATAAAATTATTAATTATATGAAAGTATAATATGTTGAAATGATTTTTTTAAAATATATATATATTTAAATTAGAAAATACACTTAAAAAAAAAATCACAATTTGGGCTAAGTAGACCTAAATTGATCACATTTACCTATGATCATATTCAATCTAAACATTAATTAGACATAATTTTTGACTATATCAGTTTATAATACTAGTATATATCTTAACCAAATTTTATAAAATTTTAAATTAGTTGGTTCAAGCCAATTAGACAACCCAATTTTGATCAAGCCTATCTCAAACATTTATAGTACATATTAAAATTTTTTTTTTATATAATGGTAAAAAAATTTGTTTAATATGAAGTTATTTGATATTTCTCTTACTAATACTGCATATAAAATATTAAAAAATTAATTTCTAATTTAATCTTATATATTTCAACTGACTAATCAAATAAAAAATATTAATTTTTAATTATATTTACATATTATTCTGTTATTCGAGAATAGTTATTCTATTCTTATTTTATTTAAATCTAACAACCAAATATAATATAAAGGATATACAGCATAATTACATAGGTGAACATATAGATAATAGTATAACTGAAATTGCATTACGAGATATCAATTTTCTAAAAAATGATTTCCCCAAAAGGAGTGAGATTAATAAAAGTGAATAATTATATAAATTGAAGGATCCAAGTGACACAGATACATCTCATGATATTATAGAGATTCAAAAAATTGTTTGTGAGCATACTTATTCAATTAGAAATATTATGTCACTTAATAAATTTGTTTTACGAGAAACCCCATTTTATAAAAAGTGCTAGAAAAATGCATTCCTCATTATTATTTTAATATCAAAGGGGATTGAAGCATTATGTCACCTAATGAATTTGTTTTACAAGAAACCCCATTTTGTAAAAAGTGCTAGAAAAAGCCTTCCTTATTATTATTTTAATATCAAAGGGGAAGCTTTAATGGTAACACCAACATAGGAAAGACCTATAGCTATTGATGAGGCTCTATCACACCCTAAAAATAAAGAAAGTAATGGAAGACAAAGCGACGTCTGTAAGAATAAACCATGTTTTGGAACTAACAAATCCACCACAAGAATACAAAACAATTAGAAATAAATAGATTTTTAAAATTAAACACAATGGAGATTGATCAATTGAGAGACATAAAGTTTGTTTGTAGCTAAATGGTATACCTATAAAAGAGTGGTTATCCTCAAGTTTTGAAATGAAAAATATGGGTGAAATTGAATACATTCTTGGATTGAATATAAAGATTATTGAAGAAAACTCATTACTCTATCTCAAGAGATTTACATTATAAAAATTCTTAAACGATTCAAAATGAAAAGTTGTAAAAAATCCGAAGCCTCAAGACGTGTTCCTAGGCTTTTTCTGAAAAAGAAGAAATGTCTCGAGTTCTATGCTCTAGTGCAATAGGAAGCCTAATTTATACTATATTGTGTACTCAACTCGACATTTGTTACATTATGGGTCTTGTTAGCAATATTTATCAAATCCAAAACAAGATCACTAGGATGCGATTAAGAGAATATTGAGATACTTGAAGGGCACGACATATTATTTTCTTTGATATCAAGAAACCTATTTACAGTTATAAGTTTATACTAATGCCGATTGGGATGAAGACCATGATGAATGCAAATCTACATCAAGTTATGCATTCTTGCTTGATAATGGA
The DNA here is from genome assembly GCA_028571085.2 of Nepenthes alata. NCBI lineage: Eukaryota > Viridiplantae > Streptophyta > Magnoliopsida > Caryophyllales > Nepenthaceae > Nepenthes > Nepenthes alata. The sequence goes on along the minus strand of JAOVVI020014000.1, from coordinate 8,431 downwards.
GCCATAGCATCGAGCAATAGGCAACAAATACGCATAGCCTTGTCAATTATTAAGAAAACATTTGTCACATGTACAAGTATGGTTCAAAAGGTTGCATACTTTAGAAGATTCTTAAAGCATTTGGGTTTGTAGATGATTGTATGCGATCAATATTTATCCATTGCGATAGTCAAGCATTGCTTATGTGAAAACTCTAAATATCACTATAAAATCAAACACATTAATATTAAATATAATTTTATGAGAGACACGATAGCACGAAAGAAGATGCTATTAGATTTACTCCAAGTAAGGATTTGGCCAATTTTGTATATTTGGATATGTGATTTATCTCAAAACATATTTTGATTTATATGATTTTATTATGGCCTTTATTTATTCATATGTGATTTGAATCTCGACCTTATTTCATTCAGTATACATTTGATATGGATTATGATTTGATTTGAATTATGGGATTTGGTTTTGGATCATGACTTATTATGAGTATATCTCGATGAAACTATATTTTGATTCAAATTATAATTTTGAATACAAAATTCCCCTCTTGACTTTCGATATTGGATTGTTGAACTTGTGTTTTTTACCAATTTTAAATGTGTTTACAGATCATCCCTCTGATTTCAGATCTTGTTATTTATTATATATGATATTGATAATTATTAAATTTTAGGCTTACTATTTTGCTTCTTATCCCTTCAAATTAGTAAGTTTAGATATTGTGCAGGAGTTTGGACAAGATCTAGTCTCCGTTTGACTATTTTGGTGAGGTTTAGCTACGTTTTGGGTTGGGTTTGTATCCAATACATTTTGGACATTTGGTTTGGACAAGTGTTGGCCCTTCAATGTGTATTAAGAACAGTTTGGTTATGTATATTGAATTTTGGTAGTTTTGGTTGGTTGGCACCTCCCTTATGATATTTGTGGAGCAAGTTGTGTGTGTTATATTATTTAAACGGTTGTCCAATGAAATCTTGTATGGATTATAGTTGTCTTATTAGGTTTCTGGTTTGTTTTGTCATGCTCAGGTTTGAGATTTGTTGATCATTATTTTAAAATTTTATTTTTGTGAATTTTATTAATTATACCTATTTTGGTCTGAATTTGTGATAGTTGTGGTATTAAAGAATTGCAAAAAGAGGTGTTTTGGGTCAATTTTGGATCAATTTTGAAAAGATACTTGATTAAATATTTTATATGATAGGTGATTTCTATGACGAACAATAGGAATTTTAGATGTAGAGGTTCAAGTTCTGACCAGAAGGATGATTACTTTGCTATGATGGGTCGAATGATTGACATTATGGACATAATGATCTAGCGGCAGGATCGAAATTTTGCTGCTATGAGGAATATGGCTGAGCAGACACATGGTAGGATGCCCTTTGACCGGCTCAATAATGAGTCTATCCTGGAGTTTTTAGGAGTGTTTGACCCAATTATGCTGAAAATTGGCTCTAGAGAGTGGAGAATGTCTTTGAGGTGATCAGTTCCCTAGATGAAAATAAAGTCAAATTCACTGCCTATAGCCGGAGGGTGAGGCTAGTTGGTGGTGGGCTACTTAGCGCCATATTTTGGGACTGGAGAACGAAGAGATTTATTGAGACATTTTTCGGAGGCATTTTTGGAGAAGTTCTTCCCGTCTAGCATCCAAAAAATTAAGAAAGATGAATTTAATTGGTTGAGGCAAAGGAATAAGATGGTGGCCTAGGACAATACAAAGTTTATAGAGCTGTCTCGATTTGCTCCTTATGTTGTGGGAAATGAGGCCTGGAGAACCCGTATGCTTTTTTAAAGGCTAAAAGATTCAATTCAAAAGCAGCATGTGACCCTCCATCTTCAGACATGTAGTGAGGTGTTAGATTGGGCTTTATTGATCGAGTATGAACAATTAAGAGAAAAATATTTTGAGAGAAAGTCGGAACAAAGAGATCAGAGTTCTAGAGCTTGAGGCTCCCATCCATGGTCTAAAGGTCAAGACAAGGGGAAATCGATTGGAGTGAAGTCATCGCCGCCTAAACCCCAATTCACAATATCAGAGTGCGAGTTTTGTGGAAAGAATCGTGCTAGGAGAGTATAATTCTGCCATAGTGGAGCTTGCTATAATTGTGGCCAAATGGGTCAACTGGAAAAGGATTGCCTGCGTCTGAGGCATCTAGATAGGAGATCGGCGATTCTTAGCACAGTTTTTACAGCGACAGCCTGAGATGCTAGAGCAGATCTAGTAGTTGTGGAAGGTAATTTCAAGATCTTTGACTCTGTGGCTCATATTTTGATTAACTCTAGGGATAGGCATTCTTTTATGGCCTTTAGATTTGTGTGTAGTTTGTGTGTGCCTCTCAAAGTTTCAAAATGTACTTTGATGGTATCTACCCCATTGGGTAAATCTTTATTTGATGATATTGTGTATTCTCGATGTCTAATTTGGATTTGTGGTTATAAATTATTGGCAGATTTGATTTTACTTGACATGCCAGACTTTGATGTTATTTTTGGGACGGAATAGTTGGTGTGCTATTACGTCAATGTGGACTATTTCAATAAGATGGTTTTGTTTTGCATCTTGAGTTACGACTTTTTTGAATTTCAAGGAAGAGTTGGAAGGGAAACGATAAGATTAATCTCGGCATTACACGGGAGCCATTTGATGAAGGATGGATACCGAGCTTGTCTAGTATATGTGACTACATTTGGGAGTCATTCTATTGTCATTGAGAATATTCCGATTATTTATGAGTTTAAGGGTGTCTTCCCGGAAGATTTGCCTAGATGACCTTCTAAACGGGAGATTGAATTTGCTATTTAGATTTTGCAGGATCTACACTGATCTTGAGGGCTCCTTGTAGAATAGCTCCATCTGAGTTGAAGGAGTTAAAGCAACTGTTGTAGGACTTATCGAAGAAAGATGTCATTTGGCTAAGTGTCTCGCCGTGAGGCGCTCCTGTGCTTTTTTGTTAAGAAAAATAAGTCGATGCGATTATGTATAGGTTATTAGGAGTCGAAAAAGAACATGATGAAAAATAAATATCCTCTCCTGAGGATAGATGATTTGTTTGATCTCCTGTAAAGAGTACATATGTCCTCTAAGATTGATATGTATTTTGGATATCATCAATTGAAAAATAAGTGGAAGAATGTGCCCAATAAAGTCTTTTGGAAGAGGTACGACTATTATGAATTTTCAGTGATACCTTTTGGGTTAACAAATACTCCAATATCATTTATGGATCTAATAAATTGAGTTTTTTAGTCGTACTTGGATCAATTTATAGTAATCTTCATCAATGATATTTTAATTTATTTGAGGAGCTTTGAGGAGTGTGACACCCATTTGAGAACTACGTTGCATATCTTGAAGGAAAAGTAGTTGTTTGCCAAATTTAAAACAATACGAGTTTTAGTTGGAGGAAGTGTCATTCTTGGGGCACATTGTTTCTAAAAGTGGTATAGTTGTGGATCCGAAGAGGGTTGAAGTTGTGGCCAATTGGGAAAGATAGATGAATGTAGCGAAAGTGCAAAATTTCTAGGATTTGGCCAAGTATTATAGGCGGTTTGTTGAGAATTTTTTGAGAATTGTGGTTCCATTGACGCACTTGATGCAGAAAAGGGTAGTTTTTATTTAGGATGATGATTATGAGAATAGCTTCTAGGAGTTGAAAAATAGATTAATGATGGCCCCGATATTGTTAATCCCTGATGGATCTGGTGAATTTGTTGTATACTATAATGCTTTCAAGAAAGGCTTAGGTTGTGTTTTGATGCAGCGTGGCCAAGAGATTACCTATGGGTCAAGACAATTAAAAGTTTATGAATAGAATTATCTCTGCCATGTTTGAATTTGGTGGTTATAATCTTTGTATTAAAGTTTTGGAGGCACCATCCATATAGAGAGAAGTTTGTGGTTTATTCCAATCATAAAAGTTTAAATTATCTATTTTCGCAAAATGAGTTGAATATGCGGCAGCATAGGTGGATGGATTTGTTAAAGGATTATGATTGTGAGATTCAATATCACCCTGGAAAGACAAATGTAGTTGCTAATACTTTAAGTCAAAAGTTTTTGAATTTAATGGTTTATTTGATGATCAAGGAGTAGGAGATGTTGGATGGAATGAAGAGTTGTACTATTCGGTTGCACTCCCAAGGGTCGAGAATAATATTATCGTATCTCCAAGTACAGCCAGTGATTTTGGAGAAAATTAAGGAAACCCATATGAGCGACCCATATTTGATGGAAATTGCTGGAGATTTGGGAAGTGTGTCATTGGTGGATTTTAATGCGCGAGTAGATGAGATTCTTGACTTATGGGATAAGATTTGCGTTTCGAATATTAAGGAATTGAAGGAAGAAATTTTAAATAAAGCCCATAGATTGAAGCATATAATTCATCCAGGAGTTAATAAAATATATCAGGATATGAGGAAGAGTTTCTGGTAGCGAAATATGAGATTAAAGATTGCAGCTTATCTTATATGACAAGGTGTATCGTATGTCAATAGGTGAAAGATGAGCATAAGAAGTCTCTAGAATTTTTACATCCTCTGCCGATCCCCAACTAGAAGTGTAAGTATATAACGGTGGATTTTATCTCGGGATTGTCTAGGACGGTAAGGAATATGGATGCTATTTGAGAGATTGTGGATTGGTTGAGGAAATTGGCTTATTTCTTACCGGTCTGTATGACGCATTCAAGGGATAAGTTGACCCATCTATATATTAACAAAATTGTGAGGTTACACGGTATTTCGGCTTCAATAGTTTTTTTATTAAGATCTAAGGTTTATATTGAAATTTTAGAACAGCTTGCATAAGGAGTTGGGTACCAAGTTAAAGTTTAGCAAGACATTTTATCTGCAGATAAACAGCCAATTAAAAAGGACCATTTAGATTTTGGAGGATACATTAAGGGTATCATTTTTAAAAATGAGAGGCAATTGGGATAATTATTTACTGCTTCTCGAATTTGCTTATAATAATAGCTATCAGTTGGGTATCAAGTGGCCCCTTTTGAGGAATTATGTGGATGGAGATATACGTCTCCTATCAATTGGAAAGAGATTGGTGATTATAGGCTATTAGGCCTCGATATTATTTAGGGTACTTTTAAGAAGATAAAGATTATTTGAGATCAGCTGATTGTGGTTCAAAGTTATCAGAAGAGTTATGCTGATAGGAGGAGATCTGATTTGATATTCGATGTGGGTGACCATGTATTTTTGAATGTGTCTCTGAGGAAAGGAGTTTCGAGGTTTGGAGTGAAAGATAAATTGAAGTCAAGATTCATTGGGCCATTTGAGATCTTAGAGAGAGTCGAAAAAGTGGCCTATAGATTGGTTTTGCCTATGAATTTGGTGGATCGTCATGACATCTTCAATACTTCTATATTGAAAAAATATGTGTATAATCTTTCGTATGTGATCATGTTTGAGCTATTACAAATTGATGAGAATTTATTGTATATTGAGGTTTTGGTTCAGATTCTGGAAAGAAAGGATAAGGTGTTAAGGAATAAAACAATCCTATTGGTTAAGATGTTGTGGAGGAATCATCCAGCCGAGGAAGCAACTTAGGAGCACGATGATGAAGTCCAAAATAAGTACCCCTATCTGTTTGAGTTTTGAAATATATAAATTTTGAGAACAAAATTTTTATTAGGAGGAGAGAATTATAATACTTGACTTCTGTTTGATTTATTTTGACAAACTTCTATTTGATTTATTTTGACAATATGTTTTATTTTGGATAAATTAAATTTGTTGGAATTGATTATATATATTGTGAAAATTCAAAGGTATTCAAATCAACTAGTTGGCGCCTGAGCAGCACCCTAGTGGCACCTGAGGAGCACCCAAGTGGCGCCTGAGCACTATTTATCGTGGGCTTGCGCTCAAGGCACACTTGAGGTAGCAATCAAGCACTAATCTGTATATATAAGGGGGAGTAGCATCATTATTAGTCATTCGTGTGGAAAAAAGGAAGAGAGAATGAAAAAGAGAGATAAAGAAAAGAAGGGTAAATCGAAGCAATTTTTTGTGAGATGTAATTGGTAAAAGGTTGAAACAAGTATCTATAAGCTCTATCCTTAATCTGTTTCAATATTTGGTAAGTTTTATGTGTGTTTTGAAGGTTTAATATTCATGTATGCTACTTTTATTCAGCCATTTTGTTTCCTTCATGCATGCATGTATTTTTATCAATTTTTTGGGAGTTTTGTTTGAATTTTGCAATATTTTGAGAGTTTTTTTATTTTATAAAAAAAGAATAAATATTTGAAATTATATATTTTATATATCAATATATTCATATAAAAAAAGTAATGAAACATGCATAGGCCGTATATTAGTACTCATGTATTACTTTTGGGGATCGAAGTCTCTACCTTTGTGATTCAATTTGATATGTGATATGTGACCCTCTCTTGATGAGGAGTGCTTTGTTCCCAACAAAAACATTATACGACTCCCTTTTTCATCGGTAGGAAAAGACTTTGTTTGTAGATGAGCTATCTCGTTTGTATTTTAATGAGAACTATTGTAAATGAATTGAATAGAAATTTATATATTTAAACATCCTAATATATGTACTAAATTTAAGGATTACGCCCAAAGTTATGTGTGATAAAATATAGTGAGTTCCTTATCTATGAGAGACAGAGTACATAAATGGCCATACCTATAGCCTAAATAGTAGATGACTCTGGCTTATGATTTTCGGAAGTATGTGTAACCCTACTCAAATTGTTGTTGAAATTTTTTATTCTTCGATTTCATACATGCTTCGTATTTTTATATGGATTTGTATTTGGATTTCGATTTGAGATTCACGAATTTTCTCCATGTAGGGATTTAGTCAGTTTTATACATTTGGATATGTGATTTATCTCTGAACATATTTCAATTTATATAATTTTGTTACAACCTTTATTTATTTAAATGTGATTTGGATCCGGACTTTGTTTCATTTAATATATATTTGATATGGTTTATAATTCGATTTGGATTATGTGATTTTGTTTTGAATCAAAATTTGTTATGAGCACTTCTCAATGGGACTATGTTTTGATTCGGATTATAATTTGGAGTATGAGACTACCCTCGTAACTTTTGGTATTAGATTTTTAGACTTGTCTCTTTTACCCTTTTTCTCTAATTTCAGACCATATTATTTATTGTATATGATATTGATATTTGTTAAACTTTAGACTCATTATTTTGCTTCTTATCCCTTCAATTTAGTGGGCTTGGATACCGTGTAGGAATTTGGACGAGATTTGGTCATTGTTCGATTATTTTGATGAGTTTTAGCTGTGTTTTTGTTTGGGTTTGTATTTGATACATTTTGGACATTTGGTTTGGCCAAGTGTAGGCCCATGATTGTGTATTAAGAACAATTTGGTTATGTATATTGAGTTTTGGTTAGTTGGCACCCCCCTTACGATATTCATAGAATAAGTCATGTTTATTATATTGTCCAGACGGTTATTTGATTAGAACTTGTACGGGTTATGATATCTTATTGGATCCTATGATTTGTTTTGTTATGCCTGTGTTTGTGATTTGTTTGATCATAGTGGTATTATTTTAGAATTTTATTTTTACATATTCATATTCATAAACCCTATCCATATTCATAAGTCAAACGAAGCGATTCTAGTACTTAAATTCAAGTATCAGCAATCAAAGTCCAAAATCTAAGAAAATATAACAACTCCAAAACTTGGATAACAATATATGAGTTTGTCATTCGATCACTAGCTCGCATACCACAAAACAAGAATTGGTTCGAATTCTAGTCATATGCCAATTAAATTTTAGGACACAAGAAACTTTCATGTGATTTCTAAATGAGTAAAAATCTAACAAATTCAATAAGAAATGACTTAAAGTCAAAGATCAACACTTATACAATATCTTAAAAATCTTACAAACTAAATATAGCAAGTTTGAACCAGCAAATGTGATCAAAATTTGAAGAAATATAGAAATTAGATAAAACTATTCTAACAGACACTTGACATTCAAACGCTTCCTTAAATATCAAATCAAAAATTCAAAGAAAACTTCAAATATGAACAACTATCGGATAAAATTGAAAGATAATATATTTAATTAGACCATTTATTAATATATTGGAATTAGAACCTAGTTTAAACATAAATTTGACATTATCATGCAATTACTTACTACATTTCCTTTTTGATGCCTTGTTCTTCATTTATTCATTAATTTTCGTAAATTATGTGACTTTTCACTTACTTATTGGCATATACTTTTGATGGGTACACCAATAATGGGCCGGCCCAAAACAAAAGTCAACGGAGGCCCAACAAGAACGGTCAACAGTCTGGCGGAGAAGGCGGGCCCAGAAACTGGAAAGCCCATTAGCCAAAACGGTCAACACGGATGTTGACCACTTTGGCGGCCAACTTGG
>JAOVVI020013999.1:0-11652 GCA_028571085.2 Nepenthes alata | reverse complement strand
GCGTTATAATCACCAAGTTGAGGTCCTAGCTCACGACCATTGTAGACTGAGGGTGCTCTCTTCTGTTGGAGAAGGTCGCCGCACGCCTGCGATTCTTTGCCCCCTAAGGTTTTTTCGGCCGTAGTGTGGGGACTCGAGGAGCCCCCAGGCCTTATGTTTCGACCGCTCGGGTCGTTGGCCTGAAGCCTTGTGAATGGATCGCCTGGATCCTTAGTTCCAGCGTTGGGCCGGATGCCTCCGGGCTGTCTAGCACGGGGCTTGATCTCTGGGTGGCCGCTCGGGCCTTTTGGCGCGTAGCCATAGTGAGTAAAGCCGCCCCCGCGCCACCTGGCGCGAAGACGGAGTCCTGAGACGGTCTACTTCGGACCGCCTGGCACGGGGCCAAGGACTGGTTTTACGGACGGACGCTTGTCCTCCCGACTTAGGGGCAGTCTAGGTCGTTTGATTTGAAAATGCAATGCATGTCATTAACTCACACGAATGAATATGCAGTATGACAGAGAGAGTAATCATGCTAATCAAATACAAGGCTCAAGCACTCAATATGATGCGTGCATGTGTGACTTACCTGGGTCAGTGTTCAATCACTGATAGTATTTTCTTAAGTTGGCGGCATTCCAGGTCCGCGGGACCAGTTTGCCGTTCTGGGGGCGCAGCTTGTACACTCCACTCCGGAGGATTGCGGAGACGAGGAACGGTCCCTCCCATCCAGGGGAGAGTTTGTTCCTGTTTGAGATCTTTCCCGCCGCCTCTACGCTCTGAAGGACCAGATCTCCAACTTCCAGTGGGCGCGCCTTTACTCGCTTGTTGTAGTACCGTGCGACTCGCTGCTCGTAGGCCGTAGATCGGATTCATGCGGCATCCCGGACCTCCGAGAGCAAGTCTAGACTTTCCCGAAGCCTTTGCCCGTTGGTGGCTAGGTTGAAGGATTCGATCCGTAAGCTCGGCATTCCCATTTCCACAGGCACCACAGCTACAGCCCCAAAGCAAAGGTTGAAGGGCGTCTCCCTCGTCGGCTCTCTTACAGTGGTTCGATACGACCACAGCACTGACAGCAGTTCCTCAGTCCAGGAGCCCCCTGCGTCTTCCAATCTGGTTTTCAGTCCATGCAATAGCGTACGGTTGGTGACCTCGACCGCCCGTTCGCTTGCGGGTGCGCCACGGAAGTGTGCGCCAGCTTGATGGGAAGGTCACGGCAGTACTTTGTAAAGCGTTTTCCAGTGAACTGGGTTATGTTATCGGTGACTATAACCTCAGGAATCCCAAAGCGGCAGACGATTCCCTGACGGAGGAATTCCGTCGCATTCTACTCCGTGATCTTTGCGAGTAGGATGGCTTCCACCCACTTTGTAAAGTAGTATATGCCAACGATCAAGAACTTCCTTTGTCCGGCAGCCATGGGTAAAGGCCCAAGTATGTCGATTCCCCATTGCACGAACGGCCATGGGGATTGGAGGTAGTGCAGTTCGGTGTGCGGCCGGTACGTCATGTTACCGTGAACCTTGCAGCTTTCGCATCTTCGAACGAATTCCATAGCGTCACGTTTCATGGTAGGCCAGTAGAAGCCTTGCCACATGACGTTGAACGTGAGGTCCTTTCCACTGATGTGCGAGCCGCACAACCCGAGGTGCACTTCTGCCAATGCATAATCGGCCTCCTCCAGAGTGAGGCACTTCAAGAGAGGAGTAGAGTATCCACGCCTGTAGAGTCTCCCATTCAGGATTGTATACCAGCCCGCCGTCTTCTTGATTTGCTTGGCTTCGTTGGTGTCTTCCGGTAAGGTTCCTTCGGTCAGGAATCTTACGTATGGTGTCACCCAGCTGCCTCCCGTGCTGACGTGGAGGACTTCTTTATTCTCGGCGTCGATGCTGGGTACACTCAGGATCTCCCTAGGCTCCTTCGCGTATTGCTCCACTATTCTGGCGGCCGCATCCCGGGCCAATCGATCAGCACGCTCGTTATCCAATCTCGGGATGTGCTCGATTTTGAATCGACCAAATTTAGGGATTAGGGTCCTTACTTTAGCTAGGTACCTCACAAGTTGTGGGTTAGAGGCTTCGAAGTTCCCGTTCACCTGATTAACCACGAGTTCGGAGTCACTGCGCGCGATCAACGATCGCGCGGAACATTCCCTTGCCAGTCGTAAACCCGCGAGAAGCGCCTCGTACTCCGCCACGTTGTTTGTGGCCGGGAAGGCCAAAGTGACGGAATATACAATCTCCATCCCTTCGGGTGTCCTTAGCACGACACCAGCTCCGCTGCATGTCTGAGTTGACGATCCGTCTACGTTTAAGGTCCAGGGAGGCGAGTCGTCGCTCTCCGGAACTTCTAAATTGAAATTTTCCTCCCGTGCCGGTGTGGCTGCCTCGACGATAAAGTCTGCCAAGGACTGTCCTTTCATGGCTGGTCGGGGCCGGAATTCTAGGTCGAATTCCCCTAGCTCGACGGCCCACTTAACCAGTCGGCCAGACGTCTCTGGTTTTTGCAAGATCGACTTTAGCGGCTGGTCCGTTAACACGACGATCCGGTGAGACTAGAAATAAGGCCGCAGCTTTCGGGCCGAACAGACGAGCGCGAGGGCCATCTTTTCAGCGTGCGGATAGCGGGCTTCCACGTCAGTCAGCACCCGGCTCACGTAATACACCGGCTGTTGCGTACCCTCGTGCTCTGTTATCAGTACGGAACTGAGGGCTGCCGTTGAAGTGGCCAAATAGAGGTAGAGGTCTTCCCCTTTGTGCGGCGAGCTTAAAAGCGGCGCGCTGGAGAGGTAGGTCTTCAGTTCGCTGAAGGCTTCGTCACATTCTTCATTCTACTTGAACCCGTGCGACTTGGTGCCCCTTAGCGCTTTGAAGAAGGGCAAATATTTCTCCGCCAATTTGGCCAGGAATCGTGAGAGAGCGGCTATCCGCCCGGTCAGCTTTTAGACCTCCTTTATTGTCCGCGGAGGGTTCAAGTCGAGTATGGCTTTGATCTTCTCCGGGTTGGCTTCTATGCCGGGTTGGGACACGATGAAGCCTAGGAATTTCCCGGAGGTTACCCCGAACACGCATTTGGGGGGATTGAGCTTCATCCTATGCCGCCGGAGGATCTGAAAAGTCTCATCTAAGTCGCAGATGTGGTGGGTCGTGATTCTGCTTTCCACAAGCATATCGTCGACGTATACCTCCACATTCAGTCCGATTTGGTCTTCGAATATTTTATTCACGAGGCGCTAGTATGTCGCTTCCGCGTTCTTGAGACCGAAGGGCATCATTTTATAGCAATATGTCCCCTGATCTGTCATGAATGAGGTATGCTCCTCGTCTTCAGGATCCATCTGGATCTAGTTGTACGCAGAGTATGCGTCCATGAAGCTCAGTAGTTCGTGTCCAGAGGTGGAATCCACGAGCCGGTCGATCCTGGGAAGCGGGAAGCTATCTTTGGGGTAGGCCTTGTTCACGTCCGTGAAGTCGACACACATCCGCCACTTGTCGCTGCTTTTCTTGACCAGGACGACGTTAGACAGCCATTCCGGGTACTGGACTTCTCTGATGAATCCAGCGTCCAAGAGCCTCTTGACTTCTTCCCTAATGGCGACCAACTTCTCGACGGAGTGGTTCCTCCGCTTCTGCCGGACGGGCTTTCGGCTCGCGTCAAGGCCCAGCTTGTGGACTATGACCTCGGCCGATATCCCGGGCATGTCAGCGGGTATCCAAGCAAACACGTCGGAGTTGGCCCTGAGGAAGGTGATCAACCTTTCGCGCTCCACGAATTGAAGAGATCTCCCCACATTGACGCACCGTTCCGGATCGGAAGGGTTCAGTGGGATCGCCTCAGTTTCCTCCCCGGATTGCGCCTGTTGCAGGGAGGTCTCGTCGCGGAGATCAAGGTCTTCGCTCGGGTTATATGGCGCCACAGGGTTGATCTGGGACAGGTAGCAGGTCCGCCCCATCTCCTGGCCTCCTAGGACTTCTCCCACACCCCAGGGCGTGGGGAACTTCACTTTTAGGTGCGGGATGGATGTTACGGCTTCGAAGGCCGTCAGGAAGGGTCTGCCGAATATGGCGTTATAGACGGACGGAAGGTCGACGACGAGGAACGCCAGCTCGCGCGTCATAGAGCACGGGTGTACTCCCATCGTGACTTCCAGCCGTACTATCCCTTGCACGGGAACCGGCTCGTTGTCCAAGCCGTATAATGGTCCGCTTGCAGCCTTCATTTGGCTCCGTTTTAGTCCACGTTTAAGGAACGCAGCGAGGTACAGCAAATTTTGTGAACTTCCATTATCAATGAAGACCCGTTTCAGTTGGTAGTCATCACCGCTAGCCGAAACGAGGGCCGATACAATAAGGGGGTCAGTATGGGGGGAGGTTACATGAGCCATGTCGTCGCTACTAAAGCTAACGACATCATTCCTATCCCCTGTCCTTGCCCGCTTGCTGCTGGAAGTCATCTCCGGCTGCCCGCGCCCGGCGTTCACGGCGTCGGTGGAGGAGACAATGTGAACCACGCCGGCAGCCGTACGGATTCTCGGAGGTTCACTGGCCTCTCCGCCTGAGGTGGCAGGTTCCTGTCCCAAACTCTTCACGAACCGCTTCAAGTGTCCGCGCCGGATCACCTCCTCGATCTCCTGCTGTAGGGTGCGGAAGTTCTCAGTCGAGTGCCCCAGACAGCGGTGGTACTGGCAGTACTTCGTCTGGTCACTGCCACTGGGTCCCTTGGGCGTTTTGGGCTATTTGAAGAATTTCTCATCCTGGATATGCATCAGGATGTTTGCGTGGCTATCGTTTAGGGGGGTCAGAGAGGTCCTGCCATAATCCTTTTTGGGCCCCGGTAGGGGCCGCTGCTGCTTCCGGTGCTCCGGGAAGCGTTGGCTGTCGCTGTCCCTCTTTCTCCCTCCAGGAGCTCTGGGGGCCGGTCCATTCGCTCCGGGCGCTTTGCCTCGTTGGCCTCTTCGGCCGTGATGTACGCCCGGGCGATGGTCTCAGCCTCCCGGAAGGTCTGAGGGCGCTGGTGCGACAGATGCTTGAAAAAGTCCCCCGCCGCCAGAGTGGCGACGAAGGCGTTGAGCTTCAGTTCGTCGGAGAGGTGAGGGATCCGCCGCGCCTCGGTGATGAAACGGTCCAGGAACCGCTTCAAGCCCTCGTCTGACCTCTGGCGGAGGCGGACCAAGTGCCAAGGTTGCCTCTCCTCTCGTCGGCTGGAGGCGAACTGGCTCAGGAAGCTGTCAGCGAGCTCGTCGAAAGAGCGTATCGAGTTCGGGGGGAGACCGTGGAACCAGAGCAGCGCGTCCCCCCTAAGGGTGACGGGAAAGCACTGGCACATCAGGGCCTCGCTCGCCCCTTGCAGAGATAGGTGAGTGCGGAAGCAGTTGAGATGGTCCATAGGGTCCTTGCTTCCGTCGTACCCCTCCAGGACCGGCATCTTGAACTTGCCCGGCAACAGCTGCGTCCGCAAGTCCATGGCGAAGGGCGATCTGTGGAGGTCGGCGGAGGAGGGTGTGGTTTTCTCCTTATGCAGGGTATCCCACAACACCTTAACTTTTTCCTCCATCGACGGATCCGCAGAGCCTCTCCGCACATTGATGACGTCGCGGAGCTCCGCGTTTCCCTGGAGGCGTGATTGAGCTCGTTGGGGATGGCGGCTCTCCGCCTGGGTGGCACGATCACCGTTGGATCCGGCGGCGGCCGGCCTTCCGCTGCCGCGCAAGTTACGGGGCTTCCGCCTCTCAGGGCTCTCCTCCCGATCGTCGCGGTCGAGAAGACTCTCCGCCTCATTCTGGTTGTTTTCGTTTGGGGCCGCAGGCGTCGCCCCGCGGTCTGGCCGGCTGGCTTGCCTCCTGCGAGCGGCCTCTCGGCGTCTTTGTCTCCAGGACATGGCGGCATGGGGCGCTGGTGGGGCAGTTCCGGGCCAGACCGTCCCTGTGTTCTCGCATATGGCACGGAGGGCCCCTAAATTGAATACTCAACCTCTGCGGCCATGAATTGGTAACATAAAAAAAGCACAGGAAACCCTCTCCCTTATCTTTCCATTCTAAGTGAAGGCCTCCTTGCTCTGCTCCTTCTGATATTACGGCAAATTCTCTTTTTATTGGTCCTAAGTAAAATGCAATTTTTTTCTTCATGTCTAATTACGTTTCTGAGACGTATCGTTGACCTTTCCATGTCAGAGTAGGAATGTATACTAATAGTGGAGGATTGAGGATTAACAGGGAAATAACAAATACAGAGAAATGTGTATAAATTTTTGATATTTTCTTTTGAAAAAATTACAAAACATTGAAAATCACTAGTATTTCATCATCTATACACGTGATAAAATGGTAAATATTTCATTATTATGTGTTTCATATTCATTAAATGCTATAAATATAACAACAATAGGGCTTTAAATTTTCAACAACATGTTATCCCATTAACATATTATAAATTCTTAAAGTTTTCAACCATACATTAAGAAAAGTGAAGTAAATAAAAGCAACCATATCCACTTCCTCGTGAAGAGAAGTGCCACTAGTAATAAACACGTTAGACATATCGTCTAATATTAACTTAGGATTGGATCAATAAATAACATTGTAATAGTATCTTTTAAAGCCACGCTAACACTAGTAAAGTGATCTGCACCTGTGTAGAGGACCTCCACCACACGAGTTAGGTTGAGAATGCATGTCAATAGAGGTACTGGTGCAATAGCAGGCTTTAGCATTTCTTCAGTTATGCTTTTCCATGCATCATCCACTTGCTTATTGAGTTCTTTGTAAGCGTATTCTTTTGTTACACCACGCTGCCTCATATAACATTCGACTGCTGAGGAATCATGATCTCTACTGCGATTGATCTGTAAATAAATTTAAAAATAATAGTAATATATGTGTACGATAAAAATTAGTTTATAAGCATTTTTAAAGATCGTACCTCATAACCAACCATGTCATCCTTTAGCCTTCCAATTATACTTGAAGCTCTTAAAATCTTAGGAAATTGAGAGAACAATTGGAAAGCCTCTCTAGTTGCTATCTTTCCCATGCCAAGATATGACACTGTTGTGGCAAAGCGATATCCAAAGGTTGTCATAGCACAATCCATGTACTCATCATATGTTGGAATATATTTCTCTTGTCGCCATTTTGCTTCTTTTAGATAGGATTTGCATATGACTTTGAACTATAAACCATCATACAAATTTAAAGAGCACCAATTGGTTAAAATAACTAATGAACTATGCTTAAGGATATTATAAAATTAATCCTAGTGTCATAAGAAATATCATTTAGACAAATTACAGAACTAATAATGTGCATAGTTACTGAAATAAATCAAGGTATAAATAAAAGATATATTAACCAAACAAGGCATGAGAACATTAATTTTCCAGCTACTTTATTTCTGAATATAACTTTAATAAAATGAAAATAATTATTGTAGGTATCTAATATTGGTAGTTTTGGATGGCCAACTGACAATTAATACATATCTTTAAGATTCAAAGGATAAAATCGAATAAAATCTCATATTATTATATATTTTTATTTCTCGGGTAATAATTAATACTAGAACAAAACTATTACTTCCTCATGTCCGTCCTCCTAATTAGAAAAAAATCCAAACCAATTGAAGAAATGACTGCTCTTAGTGAAAAAATATTCCCCAGTAATTCTTTTTATTACTTTTATATTCTATCCAACCAAATTCCATGTAAAGAGAAATCCATGACTAGTTTCGGTATACCTGTTCACGAGCATAATATACGCAAGATGACCTTCCTTCTTTAGCTAAATCTTGTTCAAATTCCTCAAAGAGATCAAGAACTAAGCTTTGGTAAACAAATTTCATATAGTCAGGTAGATAATTTAAACAATCTTTATCCCACCTGAAATTTAAACAATAAAAATTTAAGGTATCCACATTGTTTGATTTAATATCTGCTTAATACAATATATGGCATGAACTAATTAGAGAATATATATATTCATAAACCTCTCAACTGCTGCAGTGAAAAGCTCAAGTTCTTCTATTGTTCCATATGCATCATAGATGTCATCAATTGTGGTGAGTGCCAAGCAGCTTTTACTAGCAATTTTTCTTAAAAGGGCATATTGTGGCTCGTAAAAGACTCCACAAGCCCAAAAGTAACCCTCTGCCACTCTTTCTCTAGCAAATGGTATCTTTGTTGCAAAACATCCATCATTCCACCATCTGATTTGGATAAGAATAGATTTACGAATAGTTTAACTTAGTAAATAAGGAACATAAAATTGTGACAAAAAATATAAGTCATACTTCGAGAAGAGTCAATGCCAAATATATGTAAGTTTTATGCTTTAGTATATGGGGGCTTTTTTAAAGGTTTGGACCATGATCATCAAGTCATAATTGATTCACTTTACTGTTGAATTAAGGCTCACGCTCTTTAAATTAAAGTATAATATTTAATATTTGTATCAATTACCTATTGAAATCCTTAAGCTCTGCTTTATGTAATGATTGAAGTAGGTTGAAATCTAATTTTGCAAACTCCAGTAAGGTCTTGTTATGCGAAGGATCTTGCTCATAAATATCGATGTATAGTCTGGACTCCAAACGTGGTACACCCTTGTAGAGCGGTTGCATCAAGGCATGAGTTAATTGTGCTGCCGGTGGATAGCTTAATTTGGTGGTTGCCATGAATCTTAACCGGGCAGTTGTAAAGGTAAGGGCTTCATCTAATATATTTTCTCCATGTAGTCTAAGATGCGACGCTTCATATAAACCCAACATTCCTTTTACATCCTCATTAATAGCCTCACTGAAATATCCGTTCTCGTCCTTGTATTTTCTGAACATATCTGTTTCATACAAAATGACAATAAGTAATAAGTTACTAATAACAGTTACATATATTCATATGTTATATTGTACTATTAAGAATGAAATGAGATCTTACTTCTAGCTATAATCGTATCATGTTAACTTTTCTTCTCCATGTTGATAGAAAGCAATTAAATGCCTCAATTACTTCTAGTTGTTTTGGGAGGATGCAGGGGAGAATGTGTTTTATTAGATAGGCCAAGCATCGATTCGTGCAGTGAATTGCAACTATTTTTAGAGTTTTGTCTAATCATTTAATTAACCTGGTAAAAATTTCTTGACAAAAATAAAAAATAGTGTGGAATCCCATTTTGTGGGTCATAATGCCATTTTTCAGAAGATTTATAATAATAATTATAATAAGTAGTTAAGGAATTATCGAGTTAAAAAGATATCAAAAGAAGTATTTAGACATACCAGATGATATGAAAAGACCATGCTGTCTAAGTAGTCGAAATAAAAGAGAAGTATGATACAAATCAATTTCGCCATAGAAATCATGGTAGGTGTCGTGTATGTCTTTTATAACTTCTTCTATTTCTTTTTCATAGTGATATGCTATTCCAAGACGTTCTAAGGCATCGATTAAGATGAGCTGCTCCAACGGTTGATTCAAAGTTGCCAATAACTCCTTTTGTACTTCATCGTCAAGATCTTTAATATGTTGTTTTTGGATATCAATTACCTGCACAAAAAATTTTACACATGCAGCACATAGAAATCTGCTCGTCATTAAAAGGTAATTGCTTTAAAAATGCATACTATGTTTCATTACTTATTAAATATGTGACGATTCTTAAATCTTTGAAAAGAAGTTTAGAATAAAAATCTCAAAAAGAAAAAACTAAAGTTAATAATATTCAAATATTTTTAAAATTACCTCATTGGCATCGGGAATATAAGAAAGAAAGCGATCTCCCCAAACATTCTTGGGAAAATTTGCAGTTGGACGAGTGACTTCTGGTTTGATGTTTTGAGAAGAAGTATTAGATGTGGCCATGTTCTTCTACAGACAAACACAGCAGATTGTGAAATTGATTCTAAGCTCTATCTATTTATAGGGATTTTTATGATTAAACCAGTAATCTTTTTTATTAGGGTGATTATTTTCGTAATATTTTTAATTATTTATTATCTTATTGATTTATTTATTTATATTAATAAATAAATATATATATATTATATTAATATTCAAATATTTTTTTATTTGGAACTTTTTTAAAATTAATTAAATCATCCTTTAAATATTTTTCAAAAGAAAAATTAGTTATGTTCCAGAGGCTTCACAGGCTATCATAAGCGGAATTCGGGGGCCCTCCACTAACTATCCGCCGCCGCCAATTCATCACGTGATAAATGGACATCCAATAGTTCATTCATCGTTTAGAAATTAGAATTCCTAATTTATTTTTAAAAAAATTAAAACAATATTTATTTATTTATTTTATAATATTTAGATATTAAAATATTTATATTATAAAAATAAGATAAAAAATTATTGCGTCTCGGGGCCGCGGTTGTCGTACGGATTAGAGAGCCTTCGGATTCCTCGGCGTGCGGAGGCTTCGGAGGAAGGGTCCGGTCTCCGTCTCTCTGAACCTGGGCCTGCACAACACAAACAACAAACATGAGGTCAGGGGTCCGGCAGGATTTCTCCCACCGAGGCTGCTCCGACGCTCAAGCCAGCAAATTCCCGCAATAACGGAAATGGCGCACGCTAAAGAAGGTGCGCAGAGAAATGCTGTGTAAGCGTGTGGGATGCTTGTGCGATGGTATGAAGAAATGCAATGAGCAGGTGATGGAAGGCCTGGCTTCCCAGATGCACCGCCGCAGGTGGATAACTTCCCGTGATCCTCAAGGATGCTGGGATGAGAATCTAAGCTTGGATGCTTGGTTTCAGAGGAGTATGTGGATCGTCCTTCGCCCTCCGTAACTGGAAGCAGTTATCAAAGGGTCATAGGAGATCTCTGGGGAGAATTTTGGAACAAATCCCTTTACTGTGGGTTGTGAGGGCTTTTATATCCCCCTACCCGTTGGGCTATTGGGCGCCCAAAATGTCATTTTTCTGGGTCGCCATACCGCCGGTCAATGCTGTGGACCGCAGGTCGTGCCGGCTACCCTGTTTCTACGCTGACACACTTTTGAACGTTGTTGTCCATATCTCCTTTTTTCCCTCACGGGATTGACTGGCTGCCTTCAAACGGCAGCGAGAGTCGTGGGCTGACGGTGGCGTGCCTCGTTGGCGCCGCCCGGCTACGCCTCTATTGGCTAGCCTTCCGCCTATTCCCGACGACGCATTTAATGCGTTGCAGGTTACCGTTGCCTTCCTCCAGCGCATGCTTGCGATTTTCCCTACTTGGGCTGGGCTGATTGCTGTTGTGGGCTTCTGGATTCTTAGTGGGCCTGGATATATCTCATGGGCATGGACATGGACCCAACACTAGCCCCCATGCTTGGGCCGGTCAGTGGTCGGGCCTGGCAAGTTCTCTGGGCCCATTTCCGAATCCTTCCTCGTGCTGCGCCATTTTTTATCACTTTTCGAGTTTCCGCCTTCCCCAGGAGCTGAGGCAGGCTTTTCAGCTACTGCCGTGTCCCGTCACTTCACTAAGCGAGATTCGTGTAACTCGGGCCGCGTCTGACCAGCGGTCTCCGCTGTTGCCCGAAAGACGTTTGCTGGGAGTCGTGCCGCGCTGGATGATGGGACGGCCAGAACCTCGCTCATAAATAGGAGGATAATTCAAGAAAACCGAGCTCATCCCTTGGCAACCATTGGAGTGACGATGACGAGACCCTGGCCCTTTCTGCCCTTAGCAGATCCTCGAGC
>JAOVVI020013998.1:0-11653 GCA_028571085.2 Nepenthes alata | reverse complement strand
TGATAGGGACATGGAGATTGCCTGGTTCGATTCTAAGTTGGAGGCTCTGGGGTGGACCATTGAGAGGATACGGCTACCCTGGAGTCTGCCTTGGCGGGCATGAAGGCGAAGAACGAGAGCCTAAAAGTGGAGAACGCTCATCTGAAGGAGGAAAATGAGCAGGTTAAGAGGCATCTTGATCAGCTTGCTGGGTAGATAGCCGCCCTGGAGAATGACCTAAGCCTCTGCATTCGTCCCCACGAGGTTGCGGATATGATGTTGTCGCAGTTGGGGGAAGGGATTAACATTAGTTGGCGTATTGTGCGGTCAGTTGATCCCAAATTCCCCGTGGATCTCATCAACTTGTCAAACCGGTCAGCATAGGGTCACAATAATGTCGTGGGGGAGCCATGGGACAGACAGGGGCCACCGCTGCCTCCGTAGTTTTTTGTGATTGCAGTTTTTTTCTTTTTGATTTAATTATTTAAATGTATTTTACCATAAGCAATAATACGAACAACTTTATACATGTTGCATGTTCTTACTTTTTTACAGCTGCTTTTTGTATTTTGTTTCTTTGCTGTTCTTGGCGGCCAACTAGGCAGGATTTCTATGAGTTGGCCACCCGCCTTGTTTTTGGGCGTTCATGGTGTTTCCAAAAGAGTGCAGTCCTTGGGTACGTTTTCAAGGCCGTTACTTGTATTGAGCCGGCCTAGTGTTTTCCTGTGAGTAAATCTTGGTGGTGGTACCCAAGTGCAGACTTAGGCGGCCTGCTTTGGTGGAGCATTTTGCTTCGGTCGACCATCGTTGACTGATCATACTATCTCCTTGTGACGGAGGTTGTCGCGTGTGCTGTGTTAGCCCGCTAAGATTTTTTGACCATTAATGGGCCACTTGGATGACAAAGGTTTAGATATGACCACTCATGGTCCGCCCAGATAACCAAGTTTAGATACGACCACTCATGAGCCGCCTGGATGACCAGAGTTAAGATACGACCACTCATGGGCTGCATGGATAACCAGGGTTTAGTGACAAGAGGGTGAAGACCCTCCTGACTTAGGGGAAGTCTAGGTTGTTTAAACCTACAATAAGAATCACATACATATATGCACACCAAAGAATCACAACATGCTAAAGGAAATTCTTGTTTTACTAATTGAATCGTGCACACAAATGATCACATACAATTATGTAAAATATCTATTTGGGTCCTTATTGGAAGTAGCGCTTGAGGTGGATCACATTTCACGTCCGTGGGACCAACTTTTCATCCTGATTTCAGAGCTTGTATGCCCCGTTTGCAGGACGATGGAGACTAGAAAAGGCACTTTCCAATTCAAGGAGAGCTTGTTCCGGCCGGCCACCTTTCCCGTGGCCTCGATGCTTTGCAAGACCCAGTCTCCAATATCGAACTACCACACTTTTACCTTCTTATTATAGTAGCGAGCGATTTGATATTGGTAGGCCATTGTCCGCATTTTGGGGGCATCGCGGGCTTCTTCTAGCAAGTATGGTGTTCCTGGATCTTTTGGGAGTTACCCTGCGGGTTAAAAGATTTCACCCTAAGACTTGAAAGTCTGATTTCGACTGGGATCACCGCTTCAGTCCCGTAGCAAAGGCTGAAGGGTGTCTCACGCGTTAGTTCCTTTGTAATTGTCCGATAAGACCAGTGGATTGAGGCGAGCTCATCTACCCAGGAGCCCTCTGCGTCCTCTAGTTTGGTCTTAAGCCCGTGGAGTAGCGTTCGATTTGTGACCTCGTCCTATCCATTCGCTTGGAGGTATGCCACCGAAGTGTGGACCAGCCTAATCCCAAGGCTGGTGTAATACTTGGCAAAGTATTTTCCCAAGAATTGAGTCCAGTTGTCAGTCACATTGACTTCTAAAATGCCAAATCTGCTGATGATATTCTGGAGAACGAACTCAAGAGCATTTTGTTCTGTGATCTTGGCCAGTGGGATAACCTCGACCTACTTTTTAAAGTAGTCAATGCCTGCTATGATGAACTTTCTTTGCCCGGTTGTGATGAAAAATGGGCCAAGAATGTCGATCCCCAATTACGCGAAGTGCCACGGTGCCTGAAGGGATTTTAGCTCAACGGATGGCAGGTGGCGAAGGTTGCCGTGAAGCTGGCAACTTTTGCACCTCTTTACAAACTCGAGTGCATCCTTTTTCATCGAGGGCCAATAGTATCCCCGCCGCATGATCTTGAATGTTATGTTTTTGTCACCGACATGCGATCCGCAAATCCCAAGCTACACTTATTTCAAGACGTAGTCCGCCTCTTCAGGGGTTAGGCAACGGAGGTATGGAGTCGAGTAGCCACGACGATACAACTGCCTGTCGACTATTGTGAACCATCCGGTCGTTCTCTTTATCCACCTGACCTCTTTTGGGTCTTCTGGCAATGTTTCATCCGCTAGATACCTCAGGTAGGGTGTCTTCCAGTTTTTCATCCCGGATACCTGTATTGCCTCCTGTCCCTCTATACTGGGAGCGTTCAGGACCTCCCTCATATTCTTCGAGTACTGTTCTAAATTTTTGATCGCCGCTGCTCTTGCCAATTAATCGACCTTCAAATTTTCAGTTCTAAGAACATGGACCAAGGTTAAATTGTCAAAGTTGCGGGCGGCCTCCCTTGCCCTGGTCAAGTATTTGGTCATGTGTGGATTGTTTGCCTCGACATTCCCATTAACCTGGTTGATGATTAGCTCGGAGTCGCTACAAACAGCCAGTCGCTTGGCTAAGCACACTTTTGCTAATGTTAACCCGACTAGCAGGGTTTCGTATTCAGCAACATTGTTAGTGGCCGAGAAGTCAAGTCTAAGGGAGTATTTCACCTGAAACCCATCAGGGGTCGTGAGGACCACCCCTACTCCACTGCCCGTGTCTGTGGATGATTTGTCTACATAGAGTATCCATTCTAGAGCCTCCATGTGCTGTTTTGCGTTCTCTGATGGCTGCTCTTCAAGAACCGATGTCATGGCCTCGACAATGAAGTCGGTCAGAGCCTGTGCCTTTATGGCTGGCCTGGGTTGGAACTCAATGTCGAACTCGCTCAATTTGATAGCCCACTTCACCAACCATCTAGAAACATCAGGTTTCTGGAGTATGCTCTTCAGAGGCTGGTTGGTGAGAACTATGATGCGGTGTGCCTGAAAGTAGGGCCTCAGTTTTCGCGCAGAAAATATGAGAGCTAAGTCCAACTTTTCTGTGCGTGGGTAGCGTGTCACTGGGCTAGTCAGTGTTTTTCTCACATAGTAGATCGATCGTGGGGTATCGGAGTTTTGGCATACAAGGACGGAGCTGAGGGACACTTCTGACACCGCCAAATAGAGGTACAGCTCTTCGCCGACCTTCGGCAATGTTAGTAATGGCGGGCTAGCCAGGTATTCCTTCAACTCATTGAAGTCTGCCTGGCAATCTGCCATCCATTGGAATCCGTTTCATTTTGTTTCCCTTAGAGCCTTAAAGAATGACTGATACTTGTCACCTAACTTCACCAGGAAGCGGGTTAGAGCTGCTAATCGTCCAGTCAGTTGCTAGACATCCTTAATGCTTTGCGGGGGAGCCATATCCGCAAGAGCCTTGATTTTCTCTAGGTTTGTCTCGATCCCTCGTTGGGAGACGATGAAACCTAGGAATTTTTCCGAGGCCACCCTGAAGACGCACTTAGCCGGATTCAGTTTCATTTGATGCTCACAGAGCACCTCGAATGACTCTACCAGATCGCGGATATGGTTACCTATGGTTCTGCTCTTGACGAGTATGTCGTCAACATAGACTTCCATATTGCGGCCGATCTATTTTTCAAATATTTTTTTACGAGTCGTTGGTAGGTGGCTCCTGCGTTCTTCAATCCAAAGGACATCACTATATAGCCGTAAGTCCCCTGATCTGTCATGAACGAGGTATGCTCTTCGTCTTCCGGACTCATCCGGATCTAGTTATAGCCCGAATAGGCATCCATGAAGCTCAACAGCTCATATCCGGACGTCGAGTCTACCAGCAGGTCAATCCTAGGTAAAGGAAAGCTATCCTTTGGGCAGGCTTTGTTAACATCGGTGAAATCGACACACATTCTCCACTTTCTACTGTTCTTCTTTACCAGGACTACGTTGGAGAGCCAATCGGGGTATTGGACCTCTCTGATGAATCCGACATCCAGTAGTTTCTTTACTTCCTCCCGGATGGCGATCAACTTTTCTATTGAGTGGTTTCTCCACTTCTCTTCGATGGGTTTTCGGTCCGATTTGAGGCCCAACTTGTAGACAATTACCCGATCCGGAATCTCAAGCATGTCAGCTGGAGTCCATGCGAAGATGTTAGCATTCTGTCGCAGGAATTAGATCAGTTCTTCGCGCAACGCACTGGTGAGTGAGCAGCCAATCCATATGTACTTTTCTGGATCTTTCAGATTCTATGGGACTACGTCGGTTGTCTCACCGGACTGCACCTGCTGCAGGGTTGTTTTGTCTTGATGGTGAAATTCTCTTACTGTTCTGGTGCTGTCGTTAGGAGCGATTTGGGACATGTAGTATGTCCCTCCAGTGACTTAGTCACCCAGTACTTCGCCATTGGCAATTTTATTTTGAGGTGTAGTATTGAAGTGATAGCCCCGAACGCTGTTAGGCACGGCCGGCCCAGTATTGCATTGTATACAGAGGGCAAGTCGACTACCAAGAAGGTAAGTGTACGACTCGCCATTTTTGGGTACGTTCCTAGGATGACTTCTAGTCGGATCGTCCCTTGGACGGGCACCGGCTCGTTGTCAAGGCCGTACAATGGGCCTTTTGCATGTTTTAATTGACTCTTTTTTAAACCAAGTTTAAAAAATGTATCAAGATAAAGCAAATTGTGAGAACTTCCATTATTAATAAATACTCGATTCATCTGGTAGTTAACGCTACCGTCGAAAATGAGTGCAGATACAACAAGGGGGTCTGCATGGGGGGAACTACATGTGACAGGTCATTGTCACTAAAACTAATGACGGTGTCAGTAGTGCGTTGCTTTTTCCTCCCTGCGTGTTGGTCCTTGTTGTCCGCCGGATTCGTGGTCGGCCAGGTGGTATCATGTTGACCACTATTACCGCAACCCGATTTCGTGGTGGGGAAGACCCCGATCTTTCTCCACCCATAGTGCCAGAGCTCTGACCAGGGCCTTTAACAAACCTGGTGAGGTGGCCCCTTCTGATCAGTTCCTCAATCTCTCGCTGAAGGATCTTGCAGTCCACTGTAGAGTGCCCGGGAGATCGATAAAAATTACAGTACTTGGCTGAATTTTCTGCCTTCTTATGTGGTTTTGGCCACTTAAGGAACTTCTCCCTACGGATCTGCATGAGGACGTTTGATCGCGTGTCAGTCAAGGGCGTTAGGTTGATGGGCCCGTAGTCCTTGCGCTCTGACGGTCTGACCCTGTGGCGCTTTCAGTGGGAGTAATCACCACCATTGTGTTTCCTCTTTCCTTCAGGCGGGATAGGGCCAGGCTATTCAGGCCGGTCGAAACGTTTTGCCTCGTTGGCCTATTCTATTGCCGCACAGGCCCTAGTAATAGACTCCGCTTCCCGAAAAGTCTACGGGTTCTTCTACACCAGGTGCCTGAAGAATTCTCCATACGCCAGCGCTGAGATGAAACTGCCTAGTTTCATTTCATCCGCGAGTCGAGGAATCTGTCTAGTTTCTGCCACGAAGCGATTTAGGAACCTCCGCGGGTTCTCCCCATGCTTCTACTTAATGTGTGACAGATGCCATTGCTGCTTTTCCTCCCTGCGGCTGGAGGCATATTGGGACAAGTAGAGATCCGTAAGTTCTTGAAAATTTTGGATTGAGTCCAAGGGGAGATGATGGAACTAGATGTGCGCGTCCCCCTTTAAAGTGAGTGGGAAGCAGCGACACATGGCTGCGTCCTCCAACCATTGTAGACCCAGATGGGTGCGAAAGTGAGTAAGATGATCGACGGGATCTGCACTCCCATCGTAAGAGTCAAGGGCTGGCATTTTAAATTTTGCCGGCATGGGATGGTTTAGGATCTCCGCTGTGAAGGGAGATCTATCGATACTGGCTATGCGCTCATCGTCTTTGAAGATGCGGCTCCATATCTTCTCTAGCTTCGAATCTATTGGAATGACATTAGCAGATCTTTTTGAGTTGAGATATGCCCTCAACTCCATTCTCTCCCATGGCTTGTCCAGCAGCCGGGCAGCTACTATCTCTGGCAAATCTAGCGGCCCGGGAGGCTCCCTCCTGAGCTGGGGTCGAGATTCTATTCGAGAGTATCTGGGGTTCCTCCATTCTGGACTTTCCTCCGTGATAGAGTTGGTTCCCCGCTCCTCACGCCTTAAACGACTTTGGGCATGTGAGGACTCTGGCGCGGGAGTGCTGGTTAGCCTTCTGTCCCATCGAGCCGAAACTTTCTTTCTCTAGCCTCCACATCTGGACACCGGTGCTGGGGTCACTGCCGATTTTGGAAGAAAGATGCTGAAATTCCACTGGCTACTCCGTTGACCACGATGCCAATGGCGTGGTCCTGGTTTGGTGAGACCACGTCTCGAGTTAGCTCGCTTGCTTGCGCCCTTATGTTCACTAATTTATTTGAGGGTGTTAATTGGAAAGAGCTTCTGGAAAATGTAGTTGGCTTCTTGTAAGCGCTTTCCATAGACGGCGCCAATGATGTGTACCTGGATTCGATTTCGAACAGATTTGGATTCATTTGATCATTTGATTCCGGGTCTGTTCACCGAGTTTAAACCCTACACACCGCTATAGTAAATAAGAGGTCAGGTGTCGGCGGAATGTTGTCCCACCGAAAGCACTCTGACGCTCAAGTCAGCAACAAGCCTTCAAACTTTAAGAAGGTGAACGGATAAGTAAAAAGAGAGAGAGAGCGCGATTAAGATTGGTGGGAGTGTTGGCCTGTAGATATAAGAGACGTTCCCATGATTCGTTGAGAGTATGGTTTCCTAACTCGATGTTCGTAAGGGACGAGTGGGAAGCTAAATCCTGAAAGCGTGGAAGCTTAGAAGGACGGATCTTAGGGAGAGGGTGAAGTCTCTGGAATCTGGAGGCTTGGAGTGGGATTAGCAAAGTAAGCGATTGTTCGCTTGGGTATGAACGTAAGTATGCTTAGTGATTTTTGTAGTAGCACTGCGTTGTATTTTTACGTCTGTGTTCGCGTCTCAGATCGTATCCCTCCAGAGTGTAGACTCTGTGGGGTTATATAGACAGTGGGGAGTGTGACCTTCCTTGGTCAAGAAGGTGTGATCCCTACCTGGAGTTGGGCGGCCTTCCTTGAGCAGAAAGGTTTGACTGGCGTAATCTGACGGGATCGTTTTCTTTCTGTGCGGGTAATGGATCTCCAAATTATTTGCCTTCCTTCTGTACTTTTGTTACCGTTAGGCTCCATCGTGGATAGGAAGAGGGAATCTGGCGCCTTACTCATGAGAAGGGCGCTGAATCTGTTGATACCTTCTTTAGAGGATATTGACTTCAAGGAAGGCGTAAAATTAAGGAAATGACCGTTACTTGTCGTGTACGGAAATATTTGCCAAATTGGGCATGGCCCGTATTCGGTTCTATACCTTTTTGCGGCCTACAACTACAATACTTTCGATCAATAGAAATGTTGACCGTCTTGAGGGAGCACGTTGGCCGCCTGATTGGCGCTTTGTGCGATCAATACTAGCGTTGACCGTTTAACACGCGTCTGAGCTTTTTTATACTTTGAGCCGTTTTTCTTGTTGGGCATGTCAGCTATGGGCCTACCCATCCCAATAGTATTTAAATTTTTAATTTTGTTTAGGATGAAAATTTTTAAATTAAGAAAAAAATAATAAACTTCCAAATTTTTTAAAAAACAAATAAATAAAATTAGGACTTAAATTTGAAGAGGGTGAGAAAATGGGCAAAATCACATAAATCTCGAGTACAGAAAGGACAAAATCACATGCAACCCAATGGGCAAAAGCGGAGATTCTTAATCAGACCAATAAATTTCCGTGATGGCTGATTGGCAAGGCAGATCGATGGCCAGGGTTTACCGGTTGCTCAGCAAACAAAAACACATTGAGACATCAAATTCACTACGAACAAGAGGTTGGGGATGCTGCCCCTCCGAATCAGAATTAGAATCTCATTTGTATTTACACTATTAAGATAAAAAAAAAATTAACGAATAAAATTTAAATATTATATAATAAATAAATAAATAAATATTTTTATTAAAAATATTTTTAATATTTAATAAATATTAATATTATAAAAAAATTATATTTAATATTTTTAACAATTAAATTTTAATCTAATAATTTTATTTAAAAAAAATAAGATTCTATTTCACTGTAAGAAAAATACGATCCTCGAATCCACAAACAAGCGGTCCCCACTTCAATTTTATCCACTCCTCAACATCCCACCGAGCATCCACCTCCGCCTAATTGTCCGTATTGCCCCCTATCTTATCCCATATTTACTTTCTGCGTCTCCGCCGAATTGGAGGCATAATTGCCAGAGAATTTGAATAGAAAAAGATTAATTAATTA
This sequence comes from Nepenthes alata, assembly GCA_028571085.2. Classification (NCBI taxonomy): domain Eukaryota; kingdom Viridiplantae; phylum Streptophyta; class Magnoliopsida; order Caryophyllales; family Nepenthaceae; genus Nepenthes; species Nepenthes alata. The sequence goes on along the minus strand of JAOVVI020013998.1, from coordinate 3,133 downwards.
ATTAAAAATCCTTTCATTATATATATATTTTTATATATTATGGGAAAAGAATAAAAATGGGAAGCTGTCAAAAGAAAAATGATTACCGGCGTGAAATTAACAGACGGCCGGGCAGAAGCACAGTCAATGCATCAGGTGTACACGTGGTGATCGTACGAGAGGGGTCACAGGGATTCTGTAAGGAGATGTGATGACGTGTGAATCCGTTCGGGCAAGTGAATGTGAGTGGTGCATGGCATCATGTGCTCCCACCACCTTCTGCCCCGACAACATAACGCCACTCCGATACCCACGTGTCAATCTTCTCTGCCCCCTTTCCTTTCCCCCTCTACCCCGTACGTACCCACTAATTACTTTCACGTGTATTTATATAATTACAATTGAGATATTTCTATTTCTAACTAACGAATACTTATCCCAAAAAAAAAAAGAGTTCTATGTAGTTATAACGTAGTTATTTTTTTTTATTTTTTTATATAAGCTAAAATTTATATCTAATTAACCAAATTAATATCATAAATAATATAAACATTGTTGATACGTCCTAAATCTAAATTTCAAACGGGTTCAGATCGAACTGGTCCATCAGATTATGATTTTTATCCGCTGAGTTTATGATCCTGCACACCACAATATCAAACAAGAGGTCGGATGACGACATAATTTGATCCCACCGAAAATACTCCGATACTCAAATTAGTGAACAGTCTTTCGCAGATGAAATCAAAGAGTGGTTTTTATGTAAAAGTGGATGCTGGGAGTGTGTTTGAGATAGGTGGTGGGAGGCACATTTGTGGAAAGAGTGGTTTTAATTGTGGATATTTATAGAAAGCAGTTACTCTCAGTACTGAGCTTGTAGAAAACTATCAGAGAGAGAAAGAGCATTGGAATGCTTGAGAGCTTGTTAGCTTGGGTTCACGAGGGAGCGTTTCGGTGTGCCATAAGGTGTTTCTTGCGTGCTTTTTTTTGTGTGCCCATGGAGTGAGTATCCATGGCTTTTTATAGTCGCGGGCCTTTACCACCTTCCTAAGGTGGCGTGGCGTGGCGGGGTGCTCGCCTTCTGAGAGGATTGTTCCTTCTCTGTATGGATGCGAACGCCATTATCAGTCACAACGGTCAAAAATGAGGATTTCTTTCCTTCCGCACGTAATGACCGTAGAGGAAACATTTGAGAATCACGCCTTAATTCGAGAGCTTTCATTAGGGAATGTACTCTGATTTCAAAAAAATTTCGTTATAGAAGAGACTATAATTCGTGAAATTATGAAAAATTATGGCAGATTACCGTTGAGTTCGAGAAGAAACGTGTAGGTTGGCTTCGATCTGGGCCCCACTTATTTTGGATTGCATCCAGACTACTTGAGATATCCTTCCGGTCAACGAAAGTATTGAATGTCCTAAGGATAAATGGGCCATTACAAATTTTGGGTCAGTTATCCCATTGGGCCAATCCACTACAGCCGTTCCCATCAATTACATAGAACAACTTGAATAGTATATGATAAATTAAAGAATATAATTAAATATAGATTGACAGTGTAAGAATTACATGAGGGTCGATTGAGAAAATTTCATTCCTGATAAACCAAAAATATCTACACAGGAAAGATATATCCATGGATTGCTTAGATGGAACATGCCCGATACGAATATAGAGTATATGTGCACTGATTTTATTATAAAAGCACCTGCGTGTTTTGTTTGAGTTAATATTTATAGATTTTTAAATGTTTTGAGCAACAATATAGAGAAAGAAAGAAGAGAAATAGAAAAAATGAATAATATGAAGATTATTCATCCATTTAAGATTGAAATTGTATTTCATTTTTTATTGACCTTGGATACATTATTCTTGATGTGGAGAATAATAATTTATCAATTATGTTCTTTTTGTTCACTATTAAATTCTCTATTACTCAAACTTATTATTATAAGATATTATATCATTGTATTATTAGAATTTTTTATAACCATAATTCGATATATATTAAATTTTTTCAGACCTACAGTCTCTAAATTTTTCTCATCATTCTTTAAAAAGAATTTTTACATAAAATGTTAAACCTCATTATTTATGCTTATTGTCTTATCATATACATTATCCTATAATCTCTTAATAGATTTAAATGAAAATTTTAAAAGTAATACTTATAATCATTAGTTCTCCACATTATGAGCAAATCTTTGGCATTCAGAACACAATAGATTGTCCCACAAACAAGAGAAATTATTTAATATATTGTGTTTTCATGCTATTTTATAATATTATTTTATTAATAAGAATATAAGTTGGTAAAAAATGGGACTGCCGACCGACACAAGTACAAAAGAATTGAAAAGAGGGAATGGAAGTATGAAAACGGACACACAATAATTACATGAAAAACTCTTATGAATCAAGAAAAAAATTACGAAAAATTAAGTTCACAAATTACACTTTGTATGAGATAAGTGATTACAAAATCGAAGGCAAAACGGAACACTCAGTTAGGCCTTCTTCATCTCCTCTGTTTTTCTTCCTTACTCTTACACACTCACACATATGGTAAGTTCTCCTTACATACACACACATATATACATATATATAAGTATATACACAAGACTTGGTAAAAGTTGGACCACCACGTCGTCCATCATAGTTAGTGCACGGTTTCCAAGAAGAATGTATCAGCTCAGTAGTAGGTGGCGCATGCTTATAGCAGCAGTAGCAGCAGACAGGTCTGTTGTCTTGTGTTTTTAAGGTTATCTAAACAGGCAGGTCAACCTACCCCTTTTCAGACATAGCAGGTGTTCTGTGTTGCCTTAATAAGCTGGTCAACCTTATTGACCGTCCTCCCATTCAGACCGGTCAACGTTCTGTTGACCGTCCTCATTATTGTTCTGAGAACCCTCAGCAAAACCGGTCAACTTGAATCTTTAGCCGGTCAACTATATTGACCGATCGTTAACCGTCCATCCGGTCAACAGAGTTTATTTAAAAAAAAAAAATAAACACACACACATTCAAAATATTTTAAAATAACTAAGCATGTATCAGGTTTTCTATTCGGCATGTAACTTGTTAAACAACATATCATAAGTATATAATGATATATATATTTTTTGGATAAAATTTTAAATTTATATTGATAGT
>JAOVVI020013997.1:0-11653 GCA_028571085.2 Nepenthes alata | reverse complement strand
TCTTTGGGGATTGTATTATGTTGGGGTTGTTGTTGTTGTTCATTAGAGAATGGTGTGGCTGTGTCGAAGAAGGCAAAAGTCGTCGATCGATCAAGAACTTTGATTTCCGAGCGCAGGAGGAGGGGTCGAATGAAGGAGAAGCTCTATGCTTTGTGCGCCTTGGTTTTCCTAACATAACTAAGGTCCGTTGAGTATAATAGTGCAAGTTTGTTTTTGATATAGGATCTGTAAAAGGGATAGTAGACCACTTTTAATGTATTATTTATTGTCTTATTTCGTATTATATAAAGAGGTTAATTCTATACTTCAACTCATGACAATAATGTTGTATGGCAATAATTCTGTCAGTGCTACAAAGCTTTTCGTCTTTTTCTCTTGTATAATTTAGTGAAAAGTAAGATTGTCTTATAATAACCCGAAAGCTGCAACCTTCTGCTGTACAGATGGATAGGGCGTCGATCATTGGCGATGCAGTGTTGTATGTGAAAGAGCTACAAGCGCAAGCTAAGAAGCTAAAAGCTGAAATTGCAGAGCTCCAATCATCTATTAGTGAAGCTGGCAACAAATGCAAGGCCGGTATCGTTCATGAAAACTCGATAACGACTATAGTTTCTAACAGCAATGCCCATGTTGCTATTCGCAGAATAATTATACAGGTAGAATTATATTGATTTTAGTTTGTCTTTCTTAAATTTTCAATGATCATTTTTTTCTTTATATATCAAGAATAATAAGAATAATTCTAAGTTTAAGAAAATAAAATAACATGAAACATATTTACTAAAGTATCTTAGATGAAGGTCGAATCACTTTTCCATAACTAAGATGACTTATTTGGTTTGGGGAGTTATCACCATAAGTGAATATCTTGTTTACAACCCAATAGTTAAAGTTTGAAAAATGTGCATTATTTCTCAACTAAAAACTCCCACTATTTGTAACAATTGACAATGGCTAACCTTCCGTCAACCAAAAAAGACCAACCCATAAAATTGACAACTGAATCGGGCCTCTAAATAGCCACCAAGCTAGCTAACAGTATCCATACTGATATTGAATTTGTAACTATGGAACCAGTCTTGAACCGGGCTCTAAATTAACTGAACCAGCAGCCATACTAGCCGAAATTAAATATAGTAGTGGAAGAGGGTGGTAACCACCCATGACACACCTATTTCTTTGTTATTTTTGGGAAAGAGATTCCTCAAGCTAGAAAGAACCGTAACACACCCGTCGTGATTGGTTGCCGGCAGTGGCAACCACTTATGCCATTAAGCGTAGAAGTCTAAGCTCTCCGGGGTTGTCCGTTATGGGTAATCTTTCGACACTGAAATCAATAAAGAGATCGATATAAGAAAGTCTTTAGTGTTGGGGGTTACTTCCGTTTGGAAGTTCTGATGGTCCGATGACTTCAAAAATACACGAGAATCTAATGAGGCTAAGGTCCGCAGATGCACTGAATATCCGTGAACTATATGAAGAGTCTTTGGCGCAAAAAGAAGATGGTCAACGGGCGTTGACCAATTAAAAATGGATATCCTACAATGTTATCCTCTACACAATTGACCTACCATATTTGGCAGTTGAAAGACGTCAGCATGCCAGCCTGCAATACATGCATGCGTCGCCTGTAGGGCATGGCATGTATCTACTGTTGCAGGCCTTGGGAGTCGTGTGCCAACCACCATACAGCCAGGGTGATTGGTGGTCTCCCTACTCGTCTATATATATATGTGTGTGTATAAATTGATATAGCATTTAATAAATGAGAGAGAAGCAATGTGTAAGTGTAAGTGTTGTTAGAGGAGGGAAAAGTGGAAAAAAAGAGAGCAGTGAGAAGAAAAACACAAAATGTGTTGTTACTTATACTTTGTTCTTCGTTTTGGCCTTAAGGACATGCATTGTCGTGTGAGTTTGTATAACCAAATATCATATAGTAGATTTATTTGTGAACTCAATATTCAGTGATTTTTTTCTTAATTTAGAAGAGTTTTTCACGTAAAAGTTTTAGTATTTATTTTTTTTCTTTCATTTTACTTTGCTGTTCTTGTGCGTGAACCTGTGCGTTTTGTTGTCCGACCGCATATTTGGACACCAACAAGTGGCATCAAAGACCAGTTGAGAACTCTAATCTAATGGTGTCATCATCATCTTTGAAGAACTTGCCGTTTAGTATGGATCAATTCAACGGTTAAGACAATTTTATCATCTGGTAAGAGAGGGTGAAGAATATCCTAACTAGAAAAGAAACAATAAAGAACTTGAAGGAGGAGGAGCCAACAAACCTGACCGAGAATAAATAGTAAGATAAAAGAGACATTGCTAACTGTTCCATCAAGTTATACCTGGTGGATAATATTCTCTATGAGGTTCTCGGTCTGACAGACCCGACGAAGGTTTTAGAAAAGTTGAAGAGTAAATATAAGTCTAAATCCTTGATAACCAAATTACATATAAAGAAATAGTTTTATAACCTGCGTTTGTCAGAAGGTGACAATTTTGTGAAGCATTTGGACGAGTTTAATCGAATCATGGCACAGATGGTAGCTCTTGATGAAGATATTAAGAAACAGAACAAGACGTTGATACTGCTGGCCTCTCTACCAACTTCTTATGACCACATCGTCACCACCATACTGTTTAAAAAATACACGCTTAAATTGGATGAAATTATTGCATCCTTATTCATGAATGAGTCAAGGGGGTCACAACATCCTCACAGTCCGAGGTACTTGTGACCAAGTTCAAGAAAAAAAGTAGATGACGCGGCCAGAAGTCTGGAGAGAAAGACTGCAGTAAATATCGATCAAAATACCAAAATGTTGAATGCCATCACTGTGGTAAAAATGGACACATCCAAAAAAATTATTTTAAATGGAAGCGAGAAAACGTAAAGAAAGAGAAAGCTGAGAGGATGAGGAGAGAAAAAGTTCTCGATCTCTGTGGCCATAGGAGGCGATCTCCTATTGACATGTGAAGAAAACGTGACAAGTTCGACGGATCATGAGTTCGATTAGGTCGTTGATTCTAGTGTCTCTCTGCATGCCACGTCTAGAAGAAGATTGTTCACCTCCTATACTCTCGGAGACTTTGGAATGATAAGAATGAAAAATGAGGGAACATCTACAGTTGTTAGGAGAGGTGATGTTGTGTTTGTCACCAACAATGGGATGAAACCGATACTGAAGGATGTTCGTCATGTCCTTGATATTCTACTAAACATTATTTCAGCCGGCCGATCGGATGATGAATGTTACTGTAATACTTTCGGTGAAGGTGAATGGAAGTTGACAAGAAGATCTCAGTTATAACACGAGGGAAAAAGTCTTCCGACCTGTACGTGATGAAAGCTTGTGCAATGGTCGGGGATGTAAATTTCATCACCAATAAGGAGTCCGAAGACTTGTAGTAATATAGGTTGGGCCACATAAGTGAACGTAGACTATGTCATCTGGCTAGAAAGGGCTTCATCCCAGAGTTGAAGGAAGATGGTCAGAGGATGTGTCCTCATTGCATTACCGAAAAGTAGCGTAGAGTCTCGTTCCATGCAGACCGTCCTCTGTAAACGCTGATATGCTTGATTTCGTCCACACAGATATGTGTAGACCATTTAAGGATAAGTCCTTTGGTGGAACCCAATACTCCGTTTTCTTTATTGACGATTGCTCCAGAAGGTTGTGGGCTTACCCACTGAAGACCAAGGACCAAATTTTTGATATGTTTGAGAAATTTTATACTATTGTGGAGTTTCAAACGGGAAAGAAATTAAAAATCGTTCGCAGTGATAATATAGATGAGTATATTGGGTCTTTTGATACCTACTGTAGATTTTATGACATCAGACATCAGAAGATACTATAAAAAAATACGAAACTAAATGGAGTGGTTGAGCGGATGAATCGTACACTACTGAAAAAGGTGAGGTGTATGCTCTCTGAGGTGAAACTATCCAATTTCTTCTGGATAGAAGTATTAAAGACCGCGGCCTATGTCATTAATAGGTCGCCTAATAAACCATTGATGGGTGAGATGCCAGAGAAAATATGATCGGGTAAGGAGCCCTCTTATGACCATCTAATGGTGTTTAGATGCAAAGCCTATATTCATTTTCTGAGAGATAAAATGAGCAAATTGAAATAAAAAATAAAGTAATGTGTATTTCTGGGCTATGGGGAAGACGAATTAGGCTATAAATTTTATGATCCTGTTAAGAACAGACTCTTCTGATGAAGGGATGTGACTCTTGTTGAGGATGGGATTATTGATGACCTTGGCAAGAAGACCAAGTCTGATGTTATTCAGACGGACAAGGTAAGTGTTAAAGTTGTTCGATCGGAGTCCGTAAAAGACAAGGACAATGATCCTGAAGTGACCAAGGATAATGGTGATACAGACACGACACCTGACGAGAACCAGAATGAAATAATTCATCAACAGGTCGAGGAGGTTCCGGTGCAATGATTTTTGAGAGAAAGACGTTTATCCGTCCATCTATCTCCTAGTGAGTATATCCCGCTCACTAATGTTGGAGAGCCTGAGACATTTGAAAAGATTTTGGAAGATGAGAATAATGAGAAATGGCTGGAAGTCATAAAAGATGAAATGAGCTCTCTCCATGAGAATCATACTTTTGATTTGGCAAAAGAGAACTTTAAAGAACGAATGGGTCTTCTGGTTGAAAATATCCGAGGATACTATGCAGTCAAGGTACAAAGTGCGGCTGGTAGTGAAAGATTTCAATCAGCTTAAAGGTGTGAATTTTAATAAAATATTTGCACCCATGGTAAAAATTTTCTCGATCCATGTTATGCTTGGCTTGGCAGCTGTCTTAAACTTAGAAATAGAGTAACTGGATATTCAAATAGTATTTCTCCACGGTTACCTTGAAAAAAAAATTTACATGGAACAACCAAAGGGGTTCGAGATCAAGAAAAATGAAGGATTGGTCTATCATTTGAGAAAGAGTTTATACGGACTAAAATAAGTTTCAAGATAGTGGTATAAGAAATTTGAGTCTATCATGGTCGGATAAAGATACCAAAGATCACTTCTGACCACTGCGTGTTTGTGCAGTAATTTTTTGAGAATGACTTTGTCGTCTTTGTCTTTTATGCAGACAATATTCTGATTGTCGGATAAAATAGTGTCGAATCAAGGAACCGAATAAGTTATTGGGACAATCATTTGTCATGAAAGACCTCAAATTGGCAAAATAAATTCTCGGGATCAGAATATTTCACGACCAGAAGAACAATAAGCTCTAGTTGTCCCATGAGAATTACATTGAAAAGGTGTTACAACGCTTTAATATGAAAAAGTCTAAACCAGTGAGCACCCTACTGGCTAACCACTTCAGATTAAGTAAGAAATAGTGTTCATCCTCAGACATAGAGAAAACCTGCATTAGAAGAATACCTTATTCCTCAGCCGTTGGTAGCCTAATGTACGCGATCGTGTGTACAATGCCGAACATTGCTCATGCAGTTGGTACTGTCAGCAGATTTCTCTCTAATTCAGTGATGGAGTATTGGTCAGTTGTGAAGTAAATTTTTAAATATCTCTGAAAAACTTCAAAGATATGTCTGTATTTTGGAGAAGAGAAACTCTAGTTGGTCAGCTATATAGATACGGATATAGTCGGGGACATTGACTCTCAAAAATTTACATTAGGGTACTTTGTAAAATTTGGAGGAGCAATCTCTTGGCAATCTGAGTTGTAAAAGTGCATCACCCTTTCTACTATAGAGGTCGAGTTTATTACTGTGACCGAGGCCAGTAATGAAACACTATGGATGAAAAGGTTCATCAAAGAATTGGACTTAAGGTAAGAAAAATATATGGTACTCTGTGAGAGCCAAAGTGTTATACATTTATATATGAACTTTTCATTCCATTTGAAATCGAAACACATTGACGTTCGATATTATTGGGTGAGAGATATTATTGATAAAGGGCGGCTGACAGTAGAGAAGGTTTGGTCAGATAAAAATGACGCGGATATATTAACGAAGATTTTTACCAAACGGTAAAAATGAGGCTTGCTACAGTCTGGTTGGACTGACATATATTATTTTCTCAAGGTCGTGAGGAAAATTTTGTTGGGGGTCACTCTCGTGTAAAAATCCTGATGGTCCAAGGACTTTAAGAATACACGAGGACCTTGTGAGGTTGAGGTCCGCGGACTCCTGTACTAAATATACGTGAACTATGTGAAGAATATTTGGCGCAAGAAGAAGATGGTCAACGGGCATTAACCAACTGAAAATGGATATCCTGTAAGGTTATCATTTACAATAGATTTACAATTGACCTTCCATATTTGGTAGTTAAAGGACGTCAATATACCGGCCTATAGCACATGCATGCGCCGCTGGCAAAGCAGGACTTGTACCTGCTATTGCAGGCCTTGGGAGTCGTGCGCCAACCACTATGCAATCAGGGTGGTTGGTAGTCTTTCTGCTCGTCTATATATATATGTATATATGTGTATATATATTGATATGGTATTCAATATATGAGATAGAGAAGCAACATGTAAGTGTAAGTATTGTTAATGCAGAGGAAGATTGGAAGAAAAGAGAGCAGTGACAAGAAAAACACAAAGTGTGTTGTTACTTGTGCTCTATTCTTCGTTTCCGTCTCAAGGGCTTGCGTTGTCGTGTGAGTTTGTGTAACCAAATCTCATATAGTAGATTTATTTGTGGACTCAATATTCCGTGGCTTTTTCTTTAGTTTAGAAGGGTTTTTCACGTAAAATGTTTTGTGTTCAATTTTTTTTCTTCCATTTTACTTTGTTGTTCGTGTGCGTGAACCTATGCCTTTTGTTATCCAACCGCACATTTGGACGCCAACACTTATTCCATATATAATAACTCCTTTTGCCTTATATTCACACTTGATCCTATTGAAAGAAGAGAACTTGTAAATTTATATGGCAATTCTATCAGTGAATCTCCATTGAAATGTGCAGGTGGCGGTGTCTCAAGTAGGGGAAAGAGAGTTCTACGTGAGAGTGGTGAGCAGCAAGGGACAAGGTGTGGCGGTGTCTCTGTACAGGGCACTCGAGTCCCTCACCAATTTTCAGGTTCAGAGTTCTAACTTAACCACGGCTCCTGACAGTTTTGTATTCACTTCCACATTGATTGTGAGTAGCCATTTTTTTTTCTTCTTTTTATACCATTTGTTTTTCTTTAATTTGTGCTCGTTATTTTTTCAAAAAAAAAAAAAAAAACAGAGCTATCAATGTGATTTATAAGTTAATATGTATTTTTTACTAGTTTTGATTTAAATATTTTTCAAAAATCCACCTCCAAACTTGCACTAATAATGGAGTTTTTTTAAAAAAAAATAAATGGTAGCAGGTTGACAAAGAAAGGCGGGGAGATACGAGCCTCTCAGAGATGAAGATGTGGATTAAAGGGGCGCTGTTGAGCCATGGGTTTCAATTCCAAACAGCTTGACGACGACGACGATGACGACGATTTCCAAAATCAAATCCATTCCGACTCGCCAGTGAATGTAAATTGCTTGTTCAAATATGAGGTTAAGGGTTTGTTTGGACGGAATGAAATAGAGGTTTATGGTTAAGTTTTAGGGTTTTAATAAAAATTTTAATTATTTTTATAACTAGATATTATGTTGTTTCTATCAATATGTTAATAAAAATGTAATTAAGTATTTTTTGAATTTATCTAAAAAGTAAATAATTAATAAATTTGGACTAAACTAATGTTATTTTTATATTTACAGACAAATGCTTAGCAATTTTATTATATTTTTTAACCGTAATAAGATTTTAATTGTTTTTTTCTTTTACTTTGGACAGATTTTTTAAGCAATATTTTTTTTTATAATTAAGAAACAATTTTTAGCTTTTTTTCCTTTGTTTCTCAACCCTAATTCCCACCATATTACAAATTCACCCCTTTTCACTAACGTTGCATGAACTTCTTATTTTACTTGTTCGACCTTTCTTGCTAATTTGTTACATTGTATTTTGATGCGTGCATAGATTTGATTTATTATATGAATTATGGAACTACTTAATCTTTCGCGTCGGGTCGAATTAAAGCTGTCTTGGTCCCTAACTCTTCAAATCTGGATCCTGCGTAATACAACTAAAAATAAAAGATTAAAATATTTGTAAGACTTGCTCCCCAATTTATCTACTAACGCTCAAATCAGTAATCTTTTTAAGAAATTAGAAAGATACGATGATAAAAGATAATGCTTGGACAGGAAATAGTTTAAAGGTATACCTAACTATGGGGCGTTTAGAGATGCACCTAATTGATGGGCGGCTTTGAGGCACGTCCGACAATGAGACAACTTAGAGAGAGAGAGATGGAGAATTTTCGCGTAATCTTCTTTCTTATTTTTGGCTATGTGGGCCTTTGATGAGATTGTTAGTGGCGATCACTGTAGAGGGCTAGCAAAAGACTTGGCTCCAGCAGATGCGCTCGACGAGGAGCGGCTTAAGAGAGCAAAAAAGAGAAATTGCACTAGGAATCCATAGACTCGAGAGCGTTGGGGAGTTTCTTGTCATTTCTACAGAATCGTGGACGTAAATCACCCTTCATCTCTGTCGCTTACTCTCTTCGAGTTACTCTGTGTTCTAAGCTTTTTTGCTACCAAGACTCCCCGTTTCTCCACTGATGAAGAGAGGTGCTTATAAGTGATGGAGACGGTTTAGCCTAGCTTGGGCGTTAATGCTGGATAGCTGTCCCACGCGCGATTGTCAAGCTGTACAAATAATCCTGGGGGGTCGTAAATGGCAGTTTTCTTGTTCACGAATGATTATGCAATTGTAGATGCCTGTCCTGCCCATTATTATTGTTGGCGGTTATCATTTTCTTCTTCTATGCAATTTTTTGATTGCAATTATGGTAGTTATCATTTTGGAAACGATCGTCCCTACATGGGCGAATATTTTTGACATATTTGTCAGATAATTATGACCAATTATTGTAAATTCTTTCAATGTGTAGGAAAAGGATCGTGGGCGATCTTAATTGAGCCAATTGGGTTGGTTAGGATGCCATTTAGATTTTGAGCCTACCCCTTCTGCTTATGGGCACTTTTCCTAAATTAAGACTTTCTGACAGCCTCTTCACCGTGGACTTTGACATCCGAGTCAGCTCAAAATGACAAACCCATCATATTTATTTATAATTATCTAAATATTTACTATAATACGTACATTATTACATCTATTAGACTATTTATACAAAATCTTGTAATTACACACCCCTCCAAAAAGATGTAATTTTCTCGTTTATAAAGCTAATAAAGAACAATTGGACCGACAAAAAATTTATTTAGATTAGAAACAAATCAAAACTTAATAAAAAACGATTCAATACAACAAGCTCTTCATTTGAGGTTAAGGGAGTATTAAATATACTCATCCTTATCTTAGGTTACAAAGAAACTTGATCCGTAATTTAAACCTCCCCACCACAAAGTTACCATAGAGCAATTTTATGATTGTGCCACACGACATGATTTACAATCAAACGTGAATACCTTGAAAAATTAAAAGCAATCGAAAATAAATACAAATGAGCACACAGATTAAATTGATAATGATGACAATGGTGGATCCAGTCTACCAAACACTTCGAACAAAAATTTTTTTTTTATTCGACGATCATGCTGAGTCATGGCTCGGAGGAAATGGGTTCATGGGTGCTGGAGAAGACGAAATCGTAGACAATAGCAGCAATCCCGCCGCCGATGAGCGGGCCGACCCAGTAGACCCAGTGGTGGGTCCAGGTCCAGCTAACTAAAGCCGGGCCGAAGGAGACAGCTGGGTTCATGGAGGCCCCATCAAAAGCACCGCCGGCTAAGATGTTCGCCCCCACGATGAACCCGATGGCTATGGGCGCGATGATTCCCAGATTCCCCTTCTTCGAGTCGAGCGCGGTCGCGTACACCGTGTAGACGAGCCCGAAGGTCATGACGATCTCCAGCACCAACGCGTTCCATACGCTCACCCCTGAAGACAGCGAGAACGCCGATGTCGTCTGCACAAATCAAATTTCTTACGTCATTTTTCGATCGTTTAGTCCATTTTTGCTTTTCTATTAATGGTTAAAAACTGAAAACGCTGGATCAACATCGATCCTCCGGACCCCACGTATGTCAACAACTTCGTGGACAGGACTGACATTCTTAAGGAATACGTTTTAGAAAAAAATTAAGACACTTTAATCCATCGACAGCTACTGATCTACGCAAAAATAGGCGTATAGATGATCATAAAGAGAGTGGTGTTTAGTTAAAATCCTCTTTCAAAATTGCATCTTACGTTCGCCAAAATTCTTATAAGGGCTTGATTTCAGTAAAAGCTCGACATTGGAGAGAGGATGAAAAGGGAAGAGGCTTACCAAGCCACCGGTACCGAATTTTAGGAGCAAACAGGCCACAGTGGAGCCAAGGCACTGAGCGATCCAGTAATAGACGCCGCGGATGAGAGTTATATGGCCACCGAGGAAGGCGCCAAACGTGACAGCAGGGTTAACATGTCCGCCGGAGATGTTAGCCGACACCGCCACTCCGATGAACAGGCCAAATCCATGGGCCAACGCCGCCTGGATTAAGCCAGCCACAGTCGTTGACCCGTCGTCCGTCACATAGTTGAAGGCCATGCCCGATCCCTCGCCGGCGAACACAAATATCAGCGCGCTAATGAACTCTGCCAGCGCCGCCTTGAGCACCCCCGGTTGGTAGCTCTCTTGCACGTCACCGATGGCGATCTGGTTGATCGGCATTTTCGCCTCAGCTGCTCGTCGAAAGCTGCGCCGAATCACAGTGATGGGGAAGCCTCAACTGAAAGTATCGCACATTCACTCTCATGTGAGACCATTAAATACTGCTGGAATGGGATTGAGTTGCCCAGACCGGCTATAGCCGGTTGCGATTTTCAAATCAGTGATTGAGAATTTTGTAGGGTAAATCGACAGAGAATTGACTGGTTGGTTCTGGCCCCTTCTCTTACATTTTTCCATCGGGATTCCACAGGCTAACAGTGATCCCCCATTATAAATATCTTCAGCACAATTTATATTTTTTAATAATTGATTTTTTATATATAAATAGATAATTTTTTTAATAAAAAAAATAAGAAAATTATAATGATAAATGAGCCCATATCCCCTACCCACGTATAAAAAATTGATTGTAATGAAATTATAGATGATGAATTTATTATTATAAATAAATATGAAATATTGTGTTATTAAAAATATTTTAATAACAATTAAAGAATATTTTAAAAGTGTCCTTGTTAGATTTACCCCCCAAATAATTATTTTAAAATTAATTATTCTGAATTTTTTAAAAAACATTTTTTTTTAATTAGACGGTTAAAAAATTTAAAAGATACGGTAAAATGTAGCTGATTTTACAAGAACAATCCTGTGGTCAAAAAGTGATTGGCGGGAATTATGATAAGGTTGAGGGCGAGTGGGACCACTACACCCTGACAATACAGCTAGGCATTGCGCCTCCCAATTTATAAAAGAATGACACGTGTACTCCCGTGATAAGAGACACGTAAGGTGGGCCATCGCTGACGTTGACTTCTTGGAAGAGTGTAGGTCCTGTCTGCCATTTACTTTTGTTTGGGGGTCATGCGCTTGGCATCCCTGTG
>JAOVVI020013995.1:0-11654 GCA_028571085.2 Nepenthes alata | reverse complement strand
CTCTCGGACATGGAGCCTTTGAAGTAGTCCCCGGACACGTCATCCTCCCGGACCTTCTGAGAAGTCCCCGGACATGTCAGACTCCCGGACACAACATCACAAGAGAGTGACCCCAACAGAATGATGGTTTGTCGGTGCAAGGTTTAGTGACTGCTATTCGAGCAGAAAACTTTCTAGAATGATTTTGGGTGATGCTTGTGCAGCAGGTGCTCAAGCTAAGTGCTTCCAGAATGAAGGTCTCGTGTGAGGCACATGATTTCATCACTCGATGGGGCGTGGGTATAAATCCTTTTATGCAATTTTGGGTTAGTCAATCCAAGTTTCAAATTTCAAACATTTTCGTGGCAAAACAAGAGAGAAATGTTAGAATCCGAACCCCTTATTTGAACCGTGAGAAAATAAATTAATAATATAAAATGAGACAATAGTAACTACAAATAATGAAATGCGAAAGATTTTACATTAAAAAAAACCCTTTTCAAATGGAAGAAAAAATTACAAAATTATAGTCTGAAAAATATCTACTATACAGTATGTCCGATTAAAAAAACTTCAATAAATACAAGAATACAAAACCTTGTAATAAATAAGCCCAAGCAATATAGAATTCAAGGCAAAAGAGATGAAAGTTGACCGGTAAAATATCCTTAACAACTTCAAGAACAATATACCCAATGTCGATGGAGAATAGAACACGATTCGAGATTCAATCTGATGAGCAAACCTTCATCTTCTTCATTTTCTCTCTTGTTCTCTTCCTTTTCTCACTGTGCCGGTACTCAATATCTCAAAATCTCAACATGTAACTCTAAAAATCATGTCGGGGTGTTTTATATTAAGAACGGTGCTCGATCGTCCGTTAGGTGCACAACAAGCGCGAGCGTATTATGCGATCGGCACATGAGCTCCCATTGGGGATGCATCAGACGCTGAGCAATCTAAATAAATTTCACTCGTGCCCCCCTAATCTAGACAATGTGCGCATGTACTCATTTTAAGCACTCCTAATCTGGACATTGGGCGCACATATATGAATCAGGCACCTATCGCAAGCCACTCAACAGTTTTCCTTGATAGGCCAAGGTACGTGCATCATTGTGCATGCCGCCAAACAATATATTTAATGGCATGGGACCCACAAGAAAGTAATCCACAACCTAACAAGAAAGGAGAGAAAAAGAGAAGCCAAAGCTCTTGCTATCTATTCAGGCTACAATTTATGTTCTACTATTTGTTAATCTTGAGTATGTTCTAGATTTTGTATAGAATATCTTTATCGATTGTTTTCATCTAATCGCTCTCGTATTGGTTCATTGCACGGGTTGTTCACTACAATGTGATATTACCTTGGTTGTTTTTGTTGTGACCAAACTTTGTATATGAAAAAGATATGTTTCATACACTAAATCTAGTGACTTTTCTCCTCATTCCAAAATAAGTATTCCATGCAAAAACCTGAATTGTTGATTGTATGATTTTATTTGTATATTGTGTTATTATCTTGCCTCCTTATGATTCAAGCAAAGGGAAGCGTTGTTTAATCCTTGTAACAAATTGTTTTCTTCTTCATGTAGGTGAAGTTTCAGTATAGCTCCTGACATTTTTCAGTACCTAATGGCATCCAAGAACATTATTCAAACAAATTATTCTTAGATTATGGCCGCAGCCTCTAATAGATTTCTGCAGGTCAAAAGCTTCTTATGTATGATCCTTTTAAATATTAAACTTTCTTATTTTTTTAGTAGTTAAAATCATTATAAAATTTGAAATAATGTTTAAATATGAAATTTTAAAAATAAATCTCAACTATTAAAAGAATAAGAAAACCTCATATTTAAAAAACAATAGTAACAAGACCCATCACATACTCGATATAAAAGGCATGGTAGATATCTACTGCGCAAAGCTCATTAAAGGCTCAACCTCCCGCTTCATAAATTATCTAAGGTAGCATTCGATATAGGGCTCCTTTTTCAATGCAGAGCTGCAGAAGAACAACTCCCACCCTCCCCAACAATCAAACCGATCACAGAGAGAGCAGTACAAACGGTTCCCTTCCATTTTCCAATAAACAGCCGAATTTACAATGCACGTACCTCTGCTTCCAAGTCAATTGCTACACCCAGTTCTTCTAAAACATCTGCGCTCCCGCATGCTGACGAGCTCGACCTATTCCCTTGCTGCAAACAATCAACACCTCCCATTATCGAACTATATGAATCCACAATTTCAGTAGCCATTTTAGTTTATTATTTGAAAATGTCTGCTGTGATAATCAAGACAAGCTCTTTGAAAATCAAGGATAATGCTAACAACAGCTATGCAGATCCAGCAATGCGAAAAGCCCTACATACTAGACTGCCCTTTCACTTACCAAGACGACCAGATAATATCCTCGTTCCCTATATCCTTTGATCTTTTTTGACTTTCAGATACATTGCAGATGCTTTCTCTTTTTCATTCGGGAAATTATACGGGGGGGAGAAGATCACCTTGGCAACTTTTGCACCACAAGCAGCAGCAAGAATGGATGCGCCGGTTGATATGTTCACAGTGTTAGCGCCGTCGCCGCCCGTCCCAACGATGTCAACGGCATCATCTAAACCTTCCACATTCTTACTGTGTTTCATTATCGCTTTTGCCAAACCAACAATCTATTGAGCAAATCAGTTCCTACAATCAATTTCCTAAATAAAGTCTTTAATAGAAGTGAGTATCTTCAGAGCAAGTAATTTCTTCTTCACAGTAATCGCGAGAACTAATTCTTTTCCCTTTGTTTTCACAATTTTTCTGCTTAGTTGTGAAAATATGAATTCCAAAATTATCTTTCGCCTAAAACTTACTTCTTCAAACGTTTCTCCTTTGGCTCTCAACAGCACAAGGAAGGCACTGATCAGCGCTTCGTCGGCATCATTCAGCAGAAAATCTAACGACAATTCAGCTTCGCACTCCGACAAATCTCTTCGACTAACCAAAGTTTCGATTAACTGCAAGTCAACAGAGAAAAGAAAATACAGAAGAAAAAAAATCTGAAATTGCATTCGCGAATTCAAGAATTAAATCAAACTTGCTCAAGCATAGAGAGAGGGGGAAGACACCTCGCTAAAGGAGGTAATTGCTGGAGCAGAATAGTTATTTGATACGACCTTGACAAAACCATTGAACCTGGCATTGATTCGATGGATTTTTGCAGCGAAAAAACATTTTCCGAAACCGATGTTTGTTTTCGTCGTTGAATACAATGGCGATGAGAAGGAAAATGGCGAGCTATAGCAGAGACTCGCCATAGAAGTTCTCGAGAAGTAATTTTCCTTCGCGATTTAGATGAGAAAGGAGTTGAAAAAATCGTATAATTAAAGTAAATCTGATTCAAATCGGTGAAGGAAGAAGAAGAAATCTGGCCGCTATGGCCGTCTGGTCTGAAGAGGACAGGAGCCCTGATCTAAGACTTTGGAACGAGAATCGAAATTGCTGAGGTCATGATTCCGTCAATATTTTTTTTTTAAAAAAAAGAAATTACCAGTTGATATAAATAATCATCGTGTAATTTATTTATAATTATTATTTTATATATAGAGATGATAAATTTTTTTTAATTTTTTAATTTTTTTAAAAATTTATTTTTATAAAAATTATTAAAATTTGTACAAATAAAATTTATCCAACATTTAAAAAAAATAAAAAAAATCTCGTAATTTGATCGGAGAGAGACTACACAGGAGAGTGTACGCAACAAAGAGAGCCACGTGAGGAACCAATGAATAAGAAAAAGTATACGTGATAAATAAAAAGGCAGAGAGAGAGAGGGACGGATCAAGTAGTTTAATAAAGTTTTATAATTTATATAGATAAAGAGTTTTATTTTTTATATTTTGATTGTTTATTTTTTTAATAAATAATAATAATTTATTATTTTAAAATAATTGGATCGTAATTTTTTATTTCACATTACAAGTAATGGTTCCTTTTCCTAATTTTGCACCTTCTCAGAAGTTAATCTACACTAAAACGGATATCAGTAGATTCAACGCCCTTCCCATGAGGAAGACGCCAAATTCTCTCTTCCTGTCCACTGTAAACCCTAACAGTAACAAAGTATGAGAGGAAGGCGAAAAATCTTGAGAATCATTATCCACCAGAAAAGGAAACAATCCTGACAGATTGTATAAGTCAAACCTTCCTGCCCAAGGAAGGAAGCTCGATAGAGTGCAGGAATCACGCCTTTTTACCCAAGGAAGGTCGCCCTACACTCCATCTATATAAGCCCACGGAATCTCCACTACAAGGCATGCTAAGCACACAAACGCTTACCACAATAATCCCATACTCACCTTTCAGATTTCAGAATCGTCTTCCTCTCTAAAATCTGTCATAATACTTCGATAGTCCTTCAAGCTTCCGCGCTTACAAGACTTAGTCTTCCACTCATTCCTCGCGAACACGGAACTAGGAAAACGTGCTGGTCACGAGCTGCTAGAATGCCTCTTACGTCTGAAATCGAACACTCCTTGCCCACTCTTTCTCTCTCTCTCTCTAATCTCATTTTTATTTTCCTTCTTCAAAGTTGAATGCCTATTACTAACTTATACTTCGTAGTATTTTCGGTAGGACAATATCCCGTCGACACCTGACCTCTTATTTATTGTAGTGGTGTGTAGGGTCCAAATTTAGTGAACGAAATCGAATCCAGACGATCAAGTCAACCCGAATCTGTTCAAAACTCGAATCCATGGATGCATCAATTTTAAAAAATAGTTAAAATATAATCATTTATTTAAATATTAATATATTAAATTAAGAGAAAAATGGGCTCTATTATTTTAAGAGATAGAGCCTCCCTGATCCCCCCCTCTAAGTGTTCTTTACTTTTTATTATCATTTAATAAAATTGAAACTAAATTTTGCCCATATTTTATTAAAATGATTAAGTGAGACAAATATTTAAATTTTAATATTTTATTTTGATGCGTCTCTGAATTCGGGTTGAATTTAAACCGATCTGGTCACCATTTCTTTTAATCTTAGACCCTGTACAACATAACAGAAAATAAAAGATCAGAGGATTGACAGGATTAACTCTCCAAATATTTTTTAACGTTCAAATTAAAAATCTTTCTTAAAAAAATTAAAAGCTTGCAAAAAGAGTAGGAAATTTTGGAATGTTTGGCACGCGGATTTTATATTTTAATGCATCTTGCTACACGATATCTTATGAGTTATGCACTCAATTAAGCGTAGCTTATTGAGCTTCATATGAGATTGAGATTATGATGCCTGTGAGATTTTTTTTAGGCTAAGAATCCGTCTCCCATCGTGAGGCAATAACATAATATTTATAATTTTGAATTGTGGTTTCAACTTCCTCCATAACTTGTGAACCGTCTTAGATAAGTGTAACCGGTTTATTCTTATCTGCTCTAACCAATTACAGATAATTTTTCCAATGAGCTATTATCTAATGGGCCCCTATGCGGGCCATCTCATTCTTGGTCTTTTTCATGATACGGCCCATTTTAAGTTGCAGTGTGGGTGGATGTTCAGTGGGCCACTATTCCATTCTTGGGCCCTATTCTGAATTGGCCAATTAACATCAATTCCTGTCACTAACCCCCCATATCGGGAGTTTAAATTTTTAATCCCCAATAGGTTAATTGATTGGACCTGTTTGCTTCACTTGCTTGTTGGACAACCTTGCTCCAGGTCTAAGCTATGGACCAACCAATTCAGATTAACGTCAGAGTGGATCTGGGGCAATCAGTCCGGATTTTATGTCAAATTAGATTGTACCAAAACGGATTGCACTAGACCGGTTTGTGCGGGAATGAGTTGAGTCGGACTAGTTTGTGTTGGACTAGATTGTACCGAAGTGATTTGCATCGGACTGAATTGAGTAGGACTAGTTTGTGTTGGACTAGATTGTACCGGAGTGATTTGCGCCGAATTGAATTGAGCCGGACTGGTTTGTGTTGGACTAGATTATACTGGAGTGATTTATGCCAAACTAAATTGAGCCAGACTGGTTTATGTGGGACTAGATTGTGCTAGAGTGATTTGCTCCGGACTGAAACGTGGCTAATCTAAAATGATTTGCTATAAATCAATCCGGATTGACATCGGATTGGATCATGACTTGCCGGTCTAGACTCGCGGTCGATTTACTTTTTTGGGAAGTGAAGACTACCTTGGAACTCGCATCGTCTTGTCACCAGATCTGTCTGACTTTTCACACGTCAATCATCGGTGCAATGTAGTCCATTAATTCTGACACAAGGCAGCCAGTGTGTCACATCACTATGAGGAGATGACACGTGTTACTCCTCGAAACCGTGCGAAGCTTTTCAATTTTGAAATGGTTGCCCATTAAATCCAAATTCTCGATATTATTTCGTTACTTTGAAACCTCAAAATTCTGCTTTCTCTCCCAAACCTTTGGTCTTCCTTAAATCAGATCCTCTTTTTTACTATTTCAAAGGCTTGTTTTCATGACGCCTCGCATTGATGCAATCAAGTTGATACTCATTGCAGCAGATATAGAGGGTCTTTACTCTTAGTATAAGATTCCTCGAGAAACTTCCTTTGTGGTGCTAACTAAGAAGGATAGGGCTTGCTCTCCTCCCAGTGGATTTATCACAATCTATGAAGCCCACTTGAAGAGTAGTCTTTGCTTCCCCATGGCACACGAGCTGCACAAGATTTTTGTGGATCTTGGTGTTCCTATAGCACGATTCCATGCTAGCGCAGTGAGATATTTGTGTAATATGTACATTTTTTTGCCTACAAGGCCTAACGTTGAATATTACAACCGTTAAAGTATCATTTCAATTTTACCAGAGTGGGGATCAGATTTTGCTTTCCCCTTGCAAATTAAACATAAGCGGCGTAACTTACAAATCGGTGAAAAAATAGAATGATCGAT
The DNA here is from genome assembly GCA_028571085.2 of Nepenthes alata. Classification (NCBI taxonomy): domain Eukaryota; kingdom Viridiplantae; phylum Streptophyta; class Magnoliopsida; order Caryophyllales; family Nepenthaceae; genus Nepenthes; species Nepenthes alata. The sequence continues at coordinate 4,738 of JAOVVI020013995.1, read as the reverse complement.
TTTTCTTTTTGTCCGCTCCAAAATTGGGCATCCCTAATGAGTGGGGCAAAGTACCGGTGTCCTTTACTGGTAAAACTTCCCGTGAGGAAGATGACTCAATAAAATTGAAGATAGAGCTTATACGGGTGAATGCGGACTCATTTAGTGATAAAGAGCACTTATTTTTTGTCAAAATCCTTACGCTAACTAAGTGGGAGCCCCAATTGGTGGAGGCAAGAGCAGCAGCTCTGCCTCCCAAATGGTGCAAAAGGAAAACAAAAGGCACAATTATAAGAGAATCCTTATCACGGTGACAAGCTATTTAGTGGAGTCTTTCTTTTTCTTTTGTTAAGAGTGGCCTTCCCATGTCAAAAAGGATGCAAAGAATTGACAGGTCGACCTTTGTTTCTACTACTTCGGCCCGTTGAATCATGGAGGAGGGCACTAGGTCTGGGTTTGCTACAAGTGAGGAGCCCCCTGCTCCCTCTGCTAAAGCCCCCAGAGAGCCAAAGATCGTGGGTGTTGTTAGCATTCCTGAGACTAGTGGATCAACTGGACTTTGTTAGCAAATCGGCTCAAGTTCGAGAGGAAGTGCTTACTGCTGAGGCCGTCTTGACTGAAGAAAGGGTGCTCGACCTTTCTACTAGGTTGGCCCAGGTCCCGGAGGAGCCACTCATCTATCAGGTTGATATGGGCAAAGATGCTGCAATGACAGGAATCATTGAGGCTGGAGCTAGAATCTACTCCGACATTAGGTCCAATAGCCTCTTCATCCCATCAAAGTCCAAGAAATCATAGGCCGGATCAGGCATCCACTCCTGCTTCCACATCTAGGGTGCCTATCAACATTACAACTCAAAGAGCACGCTACATCATGGTATATTTTAAAAGAACCTAGAGCTCTTACTGGAAATAACTGGCCTGATTTGCATGTCTCTTTTCTTGTTAGCACGATGATAAGATGAATGAAATTTTAAAGTTGTGCTTGCATCAAAGGAATATTAGGATTCAGCAAGCTAGGGGTGAAGTTCATTGGCTAACACAAACACGCATCGATTCGAGCATGTTCGAGGAAATGCAGGAACGTGTGTCCAGCCTTGAAGTTGAGTTGCAAAACACTAAAGACGCTGTGAAATCAACCAAACAACATCTTACTAATCTTCAGATTGATAACGCCTGGCTGAGCTCAGAGCTGATGACCCGACTCGGATCAGAGGAGGTGGACCCTACCCTAAACGCCAGATTTTTAGAGGCCATTCTCATGTACCAACACACTACTTCATTGTTAGACCCCGACTTTCATGTTGGTTTTTTTGACCAAAGGAATATAGGTGCTTGACGCCGATTTGACATGAAGAATTTTTCTGATGCCGATGAGCCTTCAACACAACCTTCAGGAAGCCCCCAATCTTAGCATTGTTCTCCTTTTCTTGTACTGATGTTTGTCTTATACTAATGAATGAAGAATTTTTTTTTATAATCACTATTATTACTACGAGATTATCACACTTATGTGCCAACTTCTTACCGCTTATCTGCTTAGTAATGGTAGTCACTGTCAATCCTTGACGAAGCCATGGTTGTTGGTAAGTTGTTATTAAGAACTTGCTCTTTTGGCAAATGTCTTATATCCCCATGCATTTGATTTCAATTTTCAGGCCATAGTAGACTAAAGGTACTCATCCCCGTATACGGGAGTTGTCACACATATATTGAAAAGCCCCCTAAGGTTTAGGCATTCAACCGAGCATAGGCCACTCAAAAAGAATTCGAGATTCAAATCCGATCATAAATAGGCCGCTTGGACCAAGTCCAAGGTTTTAATTCGACTGCGTATGGGTGGCTCGGAGCAGGTCCGAGGTTATTTGACCATTTTGAGGTTGAGGAGCAGGTAGGCTGCAACTCTTCTAACTTAGAGGTAGTCTAGGTCATCTTAATTTTATATAATGTTATTTTAAACATTCATATGAATAAGCAAATAACAAATAAAATAGAAAAATAAATGAACAACTCATTTCATTAATTTAAACGTGACAATAAATGATATACATTTCACCGACCCGGAGTCATTGGTATAACTTTTTTAAGTGGATGGCATTCCACATCCTTGGCATCAGCTTACTATTTGGGGTGCGTAACTTGTACGCACTATTTCGGAGAATGGCTAAGACGATGAATGGACCTTCCCAATTAGGAGAGAGTTTATTCTTATTAGCAATTTTACCCGCTACTTATATACTCCGGAGGACTAGATCTCCAATGTCAAATTGGTATGCCTTCACTCTTTTGTAATAATATCGTGTAATTCGCTATTAATAGGCTTTCGTTCGCACCTTTGCCGCTTCCTAGGCTTCTTCTAATAGGTTAAGATGCTCCTTGAGTCATTGTGTATTGCTAAGTGAGTGAAAATTCTCAACCCGGAGGCTAGGTAGTTCAATCTTTACCGGAATGACTACTTCGATTCCAAAATATAAACTGAAGGGTGTCTCCTATGTAGGTTCCTTGGACGTCATACGGTAGGACCACAATATTAAGGGTAACTTACCTGCCCAGGAACCCCCAGCATCCTCTAACTTGGTCTTCAGCCTGTACAATAAGGTTTGGTTAGTAACCTCCACCTACTCATTTGATTGTGGATTGGTCACGAAGGTGTGTGCTAGCTAGATACACAAGTTTGTACAATACTTGGTGAAGCGTTTGCCGATGACTTGGGTCCCGATGTCTATTACTATTACCTCATGGATTTCAAACCTGTAGATGATGCTTTGTCAGATAAACTCTGTCGCATTATACTCGGTGATCTTTGCCAGCAGAGTAGTCTCAACCCACTTGGTGAAATAATCAATACCCACAATGACAAGTTTTCTTTGACCAAATGCTATTGGAAAGGGATCGAGTATGTCTAGTCCCTATTGTGCAAGGGGCCATGGGGCCTGTAAGGTTTTCAACTTGGTTGGTGGCTAATGAGGTGTGCTACCCTGCAATTGGTAGTTCTCGCATTTCTTAACGAAATTGACAACATCCTTCTTCATAGAAGGCCAATAGTAGCCTTGGAGCATTATTTTGAAAGCAAAATTCTTGTCTTTGATGTGTGATCCACATATTCCAAGATTAACCTCGCTCATGGCATAATCGACTTCCTCTGGTGTGAGACACCTCAAATAAAGGGTTGAAAACTCTTTGCGATACATTCTTTCGTCAACAATTGTGTACCTCCCAACCGTCTTTTTAATTCACTTCGCGTCCTCCGAACTTTTTGACAAAATATTGTCAGTAATATATTGCTAGTAAGGGGACATCCAACTTTCGTTGTCGAAGACTTGTAGAATTTCTTGTTCGAATTCCTCAATACTTGGAGTAGTCAGGACTTCTCGCACGCTTCTAGAATACTCCTTAGGGTTTTCCATCACGGCGGCCCTTACTAGCTAATCCACCTTCCCATTCTCCGCTCTCAGGATGTATATTATCCCCATTTTATCAAACTTCTGTGTTATATTCCTCACTTTAGTGAGGCAACTTGCTAGCAAAGGCCTTGACGCCTCGAAGTTTCCTCAAACTTAGTTAACGATCAGCTCATAATCGCTATAAACAACCAAATGTTTCGTTATACATTCCTTAGCCAATCACAGCCCGGTGAGTAAAGTTCCATATTGAGCGACATTGTTAACTTATTTTCATTCTGTCTGGAGTTCTTAGAACAACTCCAACTGCACTGTCGGTCTGTGTTGATGATCCATCGACATGTAATGTCCAGACTAGTGTCGTCTCTGTCAGGTCGGCATCTTTGTTGGCCACTTGGGAGCCCTGTACCAAAGTTGTGGTTTCTACTACAAATTCAGTTAGAGATTATCCTTTTATGGCCGAACTTAACTTGAATTCTATCTCGTAATTTGATAGGAGAGAGACTACACGGGAGAGTGTATGCAACAAAGAAAGCCATGTAAGTAACCAATGAATAAGAAAAGGTGCACACGATAAATAAAGAGGGTGGAGAAAGAAACTCGCAGGTCTAGTAATTTAATAAAGCTTCACATTTTATAGAGATGAAGAGTTTTATTCTTTATATTTTGACTGTATATTTTTGTAATAAATAATTATAATTTAATTATTTTTTAAAAAATAAAAAAGTAGTAAAAATTAGTTATTTTAAAATAATTAGATCATAATTTTTATTTAAAAATTGACAATTAGGATAGAGATGACAAGGTTCTCCATCCCTTTGAAAATTGAGAGATTGAGCGTGATCGAGAAAGCCGAGTGATGTTAAGATATTGTTAAAATTTTAGATTGTTTTTTAAATTTAACAATTGAAATAAAATTTTAATAAATTGATGGGTATACCAAAAATGAGTTGGCCCAAAAGAATCAACGGAAGCCCAAGAAGGGTTGTCAACACTCTGACGGCCCAGTAAAAGGATGGGCCTAGAACTGAAAGGCCCAGAACGGTCAACGTTGACGTTGACCGCCCAGATGGCCAACTTACTTGTAGACGGTCAACTCGACGTTAACCGCCCACACACGGCATGTTGGGCCCTAAAAGGCCTTTCTACAGTGATGGGTCTATTCCATTCTAGCCTACAGCCCATCAGATTACTAACAGCAACTCTCACTTCGTTCTCTACGAAAGCGGCCAACACACACACGCAGATGGTCAACTCAGACGTTGACCGTCCGTGCCCAATATATTGGGCCCAAAGAAGCCTTTCTACAGTAACGGGCATGGTCCGTTTGGGCCCACGACTCATCATACGGCCAACTG
>JAOVVI020013994.1:478-11654 GCA_028571085.2 Nepenthes alata | reverse complement strand
TCGAGAGTACTTTTCGGAGATTTATCTTACATTAGAAAATAAACCTGGTTGACACTTATGCATTGAAATTCAAAATATCTAATTAGGGGTCCCGATTTGTCAAACGGTCGAGGCATCGAAAGTTCAAATTATCGGTAGTTCAAATTGTTAGAATGCGAAATAGTTATCTCTATACAAATTTGGCATTTAGAAAATATTGAAGTATTGAGACCAATTGTTGAAGAAATTTTTTGAATTCAAATAGTTTAATTTATCTAAATTTTTGACAATTTATAATCTCATATAGATGAATATAAGTTCAAAATACGAAAGAAATAGATTAAGAATTACGTGCTTAGTTTGGGAATAGAAATTATTTTATTCGTGGATAAACCAATGTACAAGATATATTCTTACATGATAGACCCTAAAATTATTCGACTTGAAGAAAAAAGAAGAAAGGGGTCAACCTCAGCATGAGAAGCAGGCTTCTAGAAGGTTTACCACATTCTAAAGTTTAACATCCAATCAATTGCCTCTGGTTTGTTAATATTAAACCAACAAAAATATCACAGTATAAGAGTCGAGCGATATTGAATCAGATGTAAAGAACAAATTTTAAATTTTAAATTTTAATCATGATTAATTAAATTGGGATAAATATAGTTGAGGTCAAAGAAGAAAACAAATTGGATCAAAATTAATTTTCGATCAAGTCATATCGAGTTGAATGACGGTAGACTAATGCCCAGCATACGTACATGCGTGTTTTGGGCAGGAGTCGCGTTTAACAGATACCTAACCGGAGCTCGAGCACATTTTTCAAACTTGCGCTCGATGCACTCCCAAGAGACGCTCGAGTGTATTATGAAAAAATGCCAGCATCTAATGTATGCTTGATGTGATATTTGTGACTATATTTAATCTTGTCACCCGATGCGTGCCTAACGAGTACACGTACGCCAGTCTTCCATATAACTTATATCCAATTGATTTTTAATCATTTTCTATTAAATTGTGTGAGAGGAGATAAAAGGAAAAGAGAAAGAAAAATAGAGAGAAAGCTAGAGAAGGCCTTTAGCAGTGAATCAAAGTAAGATTTCGGTAAATTTGAAATCAAAGCAAGTTATCGTAAGTCTCATTTCCTTTGTACCTGATTTTTATCTACTTCATTAAGTATTTATTATTTCAAATGCTCATACATGTTATATTTTTGTAACTAAAATATTTAAACTTCATATATATAAATTCTCTCTATCATATTTTAAAATGTTTGTGAAGACCACGTTCTTGATTCATATAAATTGAGTTGTAAAGTTATTTTTCTATAATTATATTTATACATGTGTTAAAAATTTGGTTTAACACTATAATGCATTACAAATTCTATATATAATGTTCTTACATCCTTAAAATCACTAAGTATATATTTTACATGTTCTAAAAGTTTATTAATTTGCCCCTACATATTTGCTAATGAAAATAAAATGTTGAAATCCCAAATGTTATTAATTTTTTTACAACTTTGTTTGAAAATCTTACAAAGTTTAAATCATTGCATGAAAGAAATTAAAATAAGTTGATAGAAAACTCTATAATTTGTTAAGAAATTAAGAATATTTATTTTCTCTGAAATGAGAAAATACAAAATTATGTAAAATTATGTAAAATTTTTATTTATTTATATATTGGACCATTGTACAAAAATTAGTGGTAGTATATTATGGCATGCCTTAATATATTATAATGATAATCGAGGTTTGAATATATCACGCACAAGTGAAAGCAGTATTCGACCCGTCTATAATATTATATGTATAACGGCTCACTTATGGGTCTTGAATAGTAGTTTAAGACCTTTAATTGTGTAAAAATAAATATAATTTGGATTTCGATCATAAACTCCTTAGTCGGTAATGCCCTATTGGCCCTTAATCCATAAGGATTGGCATGTTTGAATATAATTTGTATAGCATGATTTGATTATGAACTGAAAAGAAAATTTTAAAAGTTGTGCATAATTTGTGTGGCACAACATTGCATATGAATTTATCTATTGTTCCTTCCGAGATGTTCTGATGTAAATTGTATATTTGATTATATAAATTATATACCTTATTGAACTTTTGACTCACTCCTATTTCTATTTTTCACTAATCCCTTTAAATTAGTAGGCTCAGACACTTGTAAGAAGATAGGATTGATGGAAGGGATGTTCAAAGATAATAGAATTAGGAATGTGGATAATTTGGATATTTAATTGTCTCAAAATAGTAGTTTTAGAACTTTTACTTTTACCATAGTTGAGCGGTTCTGTATTAATTTAGTTATTGCAATGTGTTGTAAGTGATGTTACTGGATTTCAATTTTTTTCTTTTAATAGTTTTGACGAGTACTCTAATTTTATTTAAACGTATCTCATTACGTATGATTCGATGTCATGGGATAGTGGGTGTTTGCAGTCACTTTTAGATGTAACATATTTTGGATCCTGTATTTTAATTATTTATTTTATTTTGGGTTGGTTATGATATCGATTTGTCATTAACTTCTAACGTTATTTGGGATTATTAATTTATACTGGATTAATTCCGTTAATTATTCATATTCGATATGAGAATGTGAAACCGAATGATTCAACAAAAAGTTTGTTAGGAACCTAGATGCCCCACAATGCATGCTATAAGGCATTAAGAGCAACAACTCAACCAAGAATCAACTCTATTTAGGATATTGCATAAAGAAAAAAATTAAAATAATTTTCCATGTAAAAAAGTATATCCAAGATGGACTCCGCAAATGCTTCCCAAAGAAATGTGAAAGTATCCGTGAGAGCTGTCTCTTCAATTCATTGAACATAAGCAATTTAAGCAAATACTGAGACTTAAAATTTGGCTAAAGATCGAAAGAGAGCTACCATTTTTTATAAAAAAATGAGTTATAAAATGATGCGTTTTGAAGTGAAGAAAAACAATTAAACGTTCAAAAATTTTCAATCAAGATATCAGAAATCATGCTCTAATTATTAGTAATAAATGTATGTTGATTGTGATTTCATTAAGAAGAAACACTTGCATGACGTTCAAATTGGAGCATGCGGATTTCTATTCTAATATACTCAAAACTTGAATTCAATTTTTTAGTATGGGGAGCTGGTACTAGGAATCATTTAAGATAAGATTGATCCAACCCACTGAAATATGGTGCCTATAAATAGTAAGCCCAAGAAGATATATGAACCTACCGAGGTATTAGGGCCCAATCAAAATAGAATTTGATCAAGCAAACGAATTATCGAATAGCTGAATGGATGAACTGTTGGAGCTACTAAGAATGAGATACCGAATGACTGAATGGTTAATTAAATCAAACAATTAATTATAAAAAATGGTTACATAAATTGAGAGATAAATGATCAAATCAAATAAGTAGTTAATTTATTCAACGGATAAGTATTAAATTCAAATCATATGAAATAGTTAGATTATTCAGTTTTTAATTAGAATAATATTCAAAATAATGATCAATCATATCTATTTAAAAAATTCACACTATTAATAACAATGTTATAAATATGCCTATTTTCCTTGAAAAAATGGGCAATCTAAACAATCTAGAAAAGAAAGTATAAGACTCTTATCCTCTAATCACTTACAAATATCACAAATCATGGAGCTAAACCCTCCGAACTCTTTTTTTTTTTTAACCTTTAGTTTCTTATTATCTTTAATTTTTTAAGAAAAAATTGACTAGAGAGTCAAAGAATATACCAGGAAGTAAGTCTCGTATCTCTTAATTATCTATTAAATATTATAGTGTGTAGGATCCAAATATAAAGATTAAAGATTTTAACCAAATTTCATTCAAGCAACTATATGGATTAAATATATGCATCAGTTTTAAATTTTAATATATCTGATCTATTAAAACTATAATATAAAAAATATATATGTTATCGATAAAATAACTAAAATAATCATGGGCTAACAGCAATAACAATACTGAAACAGTAATACTATTTGAGAACTCCATATCTCAATCATAATATGACTCAATATAATCTCAATAGATTAATAAAAGATGGATTCCATCAAAATGTAAATATCAACAAAAGAAATATGGATTCCACCAAATTTGAATACTAAAAAAAGCAACATAGATTCTATCAGATCCGAATATTAACAACAGTAATATGGATTCTATTGAATTCTAATATTAATAAAAGTATTACAAATTCTACTAAATTTGAATATCAATAAAAGTAATAGAGATGCCACGATATTTGAATATCAACTAGAGGTTCCACTGAATCTAAATATCAAGAAAAGCAACCTAAATCACACCGAATCCGAATCTATCAAGACATGGATTCTAATCATGTCAAAAGGTCTGATCAATGTTGAAATATTATAATAATCTCATCAATCTTATTCAAACATTATGCACCAAAAGCCAACGTAGTTTTATATCATTAATGGGGTTATTATGCCAAGGTATCCCAACACTTTTATGTTTAACATGAAAGCACACATGGTGTTCTGATTCTCCTCGGCGGCAAAGTGTGAAGCCTCCAAGCACTGTGCCCCTTAGAAAGCTCCTCTAACCAACGTAGGGTGCCGGAATCTCCAACACCAAAGTTGTCCCCACCAATGTAGTGCACAGGATTCCACGGCACTCATGATGTCAGCCCAATATCTCTTACCATGATATCCCATAATATTACTTTCTATGATGGTCACATGAATATAAGTATCTTACCATAAAGTGAAAAAACCTCACAATCATCAGAATATAAAATAGATACCAGAAAACTATAAATTACTCATATTGTGCGTGGCTCATCAGGGAAGTAGCCCGCTTAAAGTATAGGCCAGCTCACTCTTGCCACTAAGGAGATATTTTGATTATATTTATTTATTAGTTAGGTAATAATATTTTAGGTCCGAGATATTCTAATTAATAATTATTTTTTATAGTAGATTTCTTTTAATTAATTTGGTTAGAAACAAATGTTGTATTATGGGTGTGTTATTTTAATTTTAATAGTTATTAAATAAATTATATCTTCTATTTGATCCCATTGAACATAGAAGTAAATTTGAGATTTGAGAATACGGAGATACAAGTTTGGGGGAGTTTGAATCTCACTTCCTCCCTTCTAATGCTGTGCTTTGAAGTTTTCTCCTTCAAAATTTATATTCCTGTTACTCGATTCCTTGACTATTTAAACCTAACTCCCATTTCGAATCCCTCTGTCTCAAATAGCTAAAGACTTTGTGCGTCCCATGGTCAAAATTCATCAAGAGGTACGAGAAAAAAACCTTGAAGAAAGCAACGCAAAATATGAAAGTGCGGCTGATGCTCTCCGACAGGTTACAATTTGTAAAGAAAGAAATATTGTATGGGTTTTTTTTGAAGAAAGGATGATTTCCCTCAAGTACTTGCAATTCTCAAGAAGATCAATAACGATACTTATTAGATTGAACTTCCTCCCATATCAACACACATTCAACCTTCAATGTATGAAATTTAACCTAATACAATGGTAGCATGAATGTAAACTCGTGAATAGGTTCGTTCACACCCAGAAGGGATAATGTAGTTCACGGCCCATCAACGAAGCAGCCCACTTGAAACACAAAGCCCACCAACTCTTGCTCTATACTAGCTTGTTGATAATAATTTCGGTAAAAAATATCCAAATTATATGTTATTTTTTGTGTGGTAAACTTTTCTTAATTAATTGAGTTAAAAAGATGTTAGTTGAAAAGGTATTGTATTATGGGTATGTCAGGCTTCGCTTTAATATAAATTATATGTTTAGTTTAATCATATTGAGAGTGGTAGATTTGACCACCGTTTTCCGTGCAACAGTCACATGACAGGCACGAGGCACGGGCCGTGACAGGGCACCTTGCCATGTTTATATGTAAAGTGCATCCTACGGAAAGGTATACAGCCACCCTGATTCGTCTAAATCTGAATCGTCGTCGTCCTGCGGGCCTGAGAACTTCGTCACCCGAGATGTGTGATTCCGTGGGGATATGCATTTTTCAGTTCCATCATGACTCGATATTTCCACCCTCTCAATCTAAATCGCCGTTGAGTTGACGAAGTTTTCCGATGAAGAATGCTACTTAGCTCCCAGATTTGAAAATTTTTATCTTTTTTTCTTTTTAAGGAGATTTTGTTAAATATTTTCATTCCTTGTATGTTAATTGTATTTACAATATATATTATATTCGATGTGATTTTATTATTGTCGGGTATGGTCCGATGTGAGATCGGCTAAGCCCGTTGCTATGAGGGGTCCATAAATCGTTAGCCCATGGAGGAATATGAATCAATCGAGTTGTTACGCTCGGAATAGAAGAGAATCAATGAATTATCAGATATCTAAATGACAAAACTACTGGTGATAAAAAAGACTGACATATCGAATGACCGCTCGATTAATAAATTCAAACGGTTAATCTTAATGAATAGTTACTCAAATTGAAAGATAAACGGTTTGATCAACTGAACAATTAAATTGCCTAACAAATATGTATTAAATTCAAAACTTATATAACGATTAGAACACTTAATTTCTAACTAATATAACTCTTTAATTAGAGTGCAGTTATACATATTTAGCAAAAGGTTATAAATAGGCCTATTTCCTTTAAACAAATAGACAGAATTCAAATCACACAAGATAATAGGAAGCACAGAGCTCTAATCCATTATGTACTTGTGAATTTCAAAAATCATGGAGTCAAATCTTTCATTTCTTACTCTTTCTAATATTCAGCCTCTCATAATCATTAATTTTCTTAGATTTTGGACTAGAATATTGGACGATATTTCTAATAGTAAATTCTGTATTCTTTGACCTCTTATTAATTATTGTGGCATGAATTAAAATATTCAAAGGACTAGCTTGATTTTACTCAGATGACTATCTACGATGTGTGCATCAATGATGTTGTCTATAAAAATGTGGTTCAGTGATGTGTTCCTAACTGATCAAAATCCTACCCATCTAAAAACAACTCTCGTCCTCGACAAAGCAAAAATTGTGAATGTGTGAACACGGGGACAGTTAAGCTAGCTACAAAATGACGTCTCATCTAATGGTGTCATCCAACAAGAGGGCAGTCCAGGATGTGCCTATCTATCAACCAGTCCCAACTTTAGGGACCTAGTTCTTCAGATCTAAGATATATTAAAGATGTTAAAATTCTTATAGGATAGAGTTAGGGGCCAAACTTGCAAAGCTACGGTCTTCTAGATACAAGCATCAACATTCCAAAGAAAGTTAAAAGGAAATAAAGTCGTCTCAAAGAGAGGCTATACTCAGTCAAAGATTCCAAAAGCTCCCAAGGTTCCATTCGTGCTACTCCTTGACTCGAGGGGAACTTGAACTTTGAAGTTATAGAAGAGATCCCTGAGCGATGTAAGCCTTGGTACACAAGAGATACCGAATGCCTAGTTAACCAAAAGGAGGGATCATGTAGCAGTAAGCCTAAAACCTCTCAGTTTAGCAGATACTTGGCATATATGCTTATCATTCGAAGTTGAGGACATTTTTCAATGCCAAAAGAATCAATTCAACTAGGAAAAAAATAAAAAGGATCTTGTAAAAATTAGAAGTATTTGAACGCCTGATCAAATAGTCACTCGAGTTAGACAGTTCGACATAAAGTTTACACAATGACCCTCCATAAAGAATTAAACCCTTACAAACTTAATTGTTGAAACGATGGCCCTAATCTTGAAAGGAACAAACAAAACAATGATGGCAACTTTAAAAGGGGTACCATCCATATGGACGTTACATGTTGACAAAGCATCCTCACGGTCATGTAATGGAGTTGGAGTAGTGTTAATTTCACTCAAAGGATACAAGATTAAATATTCTGTCACATTCAAGTTCCAAACCACCAACAATATGCTGGAATATAAGGCTCCATTAACTGGATTAAAGCTCGAACTTAATCGTCTATGGTGATTCTTCTCTAATGGTCAATCAAGGGTAAGCTAATTTCAAAATATCGAACCTAAACCTGGTCAAATAACTCCACCAGATATTAAATCTCTAGTTATTCTTTGATAAGGTTGAAATTATCAATATACCGAGGAAAGATAAATGGAAAACCAATCGAAGGCCTAGCATTTGGTTATCCAAAGAAATATGCCTGAAATATGAGAAAAATGCTTCAAAGGCCTTAAGGACAGAACACTTCCAATCAATTTCACAAAGGCAAAATACATTTCAAAAACAATCCATTGGCACACTCTAGTGGATGATGGGTCACTATACAAATAGGGTTATTTGTTACCATACATGCACTATTTGTCTCTAGTGGAAAATGATTACGCCCTCAAATAGGTTCATCTTGATGTGTGTGGAGCACATGTGGGAGATAAAAATTTAACCATCAAAATTATGTTGTAGGATTATTATTGGCTAACCATAATAAATAATGCGATGGAGTTCGTAAAAAAATACAAAAATTACATGGTAACGTACCCAACTAACCACATATATACTTTCTAGGCTCCTTGATCATTCACATAATGGGAGTTAGACAAGTCAAATCTATTAGCTATAGTAGCTGGATAAAAAAAAATTTATGATTGTCGTGATGGATTCCTTGAAGAAATAGGCAAAACTTCTTCGTTGGCTAAAATTATGGAGCATAATGCAATGAAATTTGTGTCAAAATATTATTTGTATATTTGGGACACTAGAGCTCATGGTGACTGATAATTGTATCCAATTTTTTGACAAAGGGATCATAAAATACTATTATGACCTCGGAATTAGATTGGTTCATACCTTAATCTTATACCTACAGATAAATGCATAAATAGAAGTGACAATACCTACAGACAAATGGACAAATAGAAGTTACAAACCAAACAATAGTAAGTGGGTTAAAAACTAAGTTAGTAAAGATGGAGGGGCCTAGATAAACAAATTTCCATCAATGCTTTGATCATACTGAATGATTCCAATAGAGCTCACATGAGAATGGCCCTTTAGCATAAACTTCAGAATAGAAGCGATTACCCCAATAGAGATAGGATTGCCAAATAATCGAGTAAAAACATTGCTCTAGATCAAAACTTTTTGCTCTTGATAAAGAATTTGACCTATTATAAGATGTTGGAGAGACGGCATGCATTGAGGCGGTAACTTATCAAATATGATTCACTTGATACTATAATGAAAAAGCAAAAGAGCAAACTTTTGAAGTTGATAACTTAGTATTAAAAAATATCGAGGCAACCAAGAAGTTAGCCCATAGGAAAAACTATCCGAAACTTGAAAGGGATCATTTCTATTGTTAACAATTGAGTATAAACTATGTACTCAAAATGAAAAGTTAGTCTCTTAAATTTGGAACATGCTTCACATAAAAAATACCATCAATAACAAGATCAGCCTAGGTATATACATGCACATCCTACCCCTCACTTTGGAATGCTCGTATGTTATAATTTGCTCTTTTAAATTATTAATAAAGTGGGTTTTTTTATTCAATTCTTGTCAATTAGGAGGCATGTATGTAACCAATATGATAACAATAGATACTGAGATAGATAATTAATTTAAACACCATGTCTCTAAAATGCGCCGATTCAAGGGAATGGTTAAGGTAGAGGTTCAACAAAACCACACAGCTCCAAGCATGGTTACGCACCAACAATTTCAAAAGATTCGGCGGCTTGCAAACTAAATGTTTGATTCCCATTTGAGATGTCAATTTATAGGCTGAATAAAGTTAACCAAGACTCGACTAATAGTCTTATGATGTACTAAACCTAAAGAACACTATCAACGCATAAGTGTTAGTATGCTATTCCACAAGATATATACGATCAATCAAATGGCCAGGGACTAGGGTCCTACCTAGCTAGCAAAGATAGTTGAAAGACTTAGCCAACAATCAACTCAACTATCTTATGGTTGCCTAACTATTGATGATAGTTAACAGATTAAGTTGCTAGACAATTCGGCCATCTAATGGTCAAAATTTCGTATGCCTACACTCCGGGGCCAAAATGCACCATCAACATTAAATAAGAAACAATGAATATTTGAAGATGAAAAATCTGAATATACACATCGGTAAATAAATTACATTTCCCTCCCTCATAAGTATATTTGGGGGTTATGAAATTCAAGGATAAAAATTACTTGACAATCCTATAGTTGATGGTAAGGTTTAGACCTCAAAGCTAGACGACTCTCTTATTTCTCAAAACTTAGGATATTAGAAATTGTAGAAGCTCCAAAATTCCATGATCCAAGAATCTGAAGTAAAGTTAGGGCTACACAGGAGGCTATCCTCTTGCAAAGATCGTTTTCCTATTTGAATCAGGAATCAAGCAGAGGTCCGACTTATTTGGGTCGGATACTCCTTTTTAATAGTTTCTCAAACCTTAAGCGTTTATCTTTTAGTCTATCCATTGCCTCGGTAGCAATCGACAAGCGTTGTTTAACTACAAAAGCTATATCTTTGGAAGAACTGGCATGGTCACCAATAATGGAAACTTAGTTAGCGTAATCGCGAAACCTACTCATCTATTCAGCCACCTTTTTTCTCAAGACAAGTTTCTTGATACTCAAAGAACAATTCCCTAGTTTAGGCAACCACAACGCTCAACTTCAAACCCCAAATTATGGAAGGATCAATATAAGATCATGGCAGACGATCAATTTCAATATCCTAACTGAAGAACCTATTTTTGATCTGATGCACCATATTTATAAACTGCAAAAGAAAGAAGCTATGAGACAACAATTTGAACACAAATAAATAACTCACAATTAAAGGCTCGAAGGGACCTTTTTTGTGTCGGACAACCCTCTCTAGGTGTAAAACCTGATAGTAATCCATTTGAGTCTAAAATTTGGTGTATATGACTATCTCTACCAAAGAAGAAGCAGAGGTATGCGATGTAGGAAAATTTTTGAACTTAGAGCTCATTGTGAAGTATCATATTCCACAGTAGTTGGAAAGAATAACAATGAATGAATAGCAATTTCTCTAACAAAATGTACATTACTCTCTTATTCAAAAGAATCAGCGTGAAATGCTAAAGGGTTAGGCAATGGATTAGGGAATATAGGAGTGTCAAATGTTATAAAAATTCCATACTCTATAAAAATAGGATTATTAACCGGTTATTCTCATGCTCAAAA
>JAOVVI020013992.1:0-11654 GCA_028571085.2 Nepenthes alata | reverse complement strand
GTGTTAATCTTCCTCTCGCATTCAGTATCTCAAACTCTTGTGTTGCCTGGAAACCACGGATCCGACTGAAACCCGCGGATCCAGAACGCAACAGTAGTATATTTTTATACATGCTAAATATTAAAAAAAAGTAAAAAAAAAAACATAATTTTTAATAAATTATTTTTCAACAAACAATTGAATAAAACCTAAATATGTGAGTGAATACGATACGCCGAATCAAGCGAAGGAAAAGCGTGTGGGGGATCGACGGCCTCCTTCTGCCGAAAGAGATGGGGAGCGGCCCACTTGGCGGCTTGTGATTACCTATCTATTGTTTTAAATGATTAATATAAAAAATATATCTATTGAATTTTATTCTCAATTCTTATTTTTAATTTTTTTTTCTTTTGGCATTATCTTTATACTAAGTAAAATGTTAATGACGATTTAACCAAATTCTCAATGATATGATTAGTAGTTAATACCAAAAATTTACTTACCACATTTGGCTGAAATTACGATGGGAATCGGAAATGGGATGGGAACGGAGACAGGAAACACAGATTTTAAATTTGCAGCCCTAATATATATATATATATATATATAATCTATTCATGAATTTCGAGGCGAAAACAAATTGATTCCAACCTGCAATGCTTTAACCGATCCGTTCGATAGTAATTTTATTTATTATTCACTCGGTTTTTTATTTGGTTTTTGGAGAGAAAACATATATATTCTTAATAGTCATACATTCAACCAGGCAGGGGAGGGTTATTTGGTTTTGCAGGGAAAACATACCCGTAGTTCTGGGTCGCCGCTGCTGTCGTCGACTCCTCAGCATTAATGCCGTCGTTGGAGATTGCCAAAACCGAAATAAAGAGCAAAAATATAAACTTAGTTGCCGAAGCCGTTCTCAATCACCGATGCTTCCGTCGGCTCCTTAGCATCGACATCGTCGACAGTACCTCAGTCTCATCGCCATCGCCGCACTTGCACCCGCATTCCTTAGCCTCATCGCCATCGCCGTCGCCGTCGCCGAACCTGTGTGGGGTGCAGGTGAAATAAGTTCCTACTTCCCATCCTTAAGCCGTCAGATGGAATCGATAGTCCAAATTTTGTGTACTTCTTTTTATAAATTTGGTTTTAACAGATCTGGGCCATCTAAAGTTTTGTTTTTATAAAAATATAAAGAATCTTTAATTTGGGTCGTACATTTAAAATTTTGATCTAACCGTTCACATTATTTGAAAATTGGAGCTGTCGATTTGCAGACAAATGGACGGTCCAGATTACAAATTTGAAATTAAAAAAAAAAAAAAACTCAATGAAATCAGCCTCTTCCCTCTCACTCTCTCGGCCGTAAACCTTTTCTTCTCCCCTTCAGTGCAGCTATTTCAGAAGAGAGAGAGAGAGAGAGAGCGAGAGGCAAAACCCTAGAAGCAGCCATGCCAAGGCCTGCCGTCGAAGAGGAACACCAACAAAAGAAATTTGAGGAGGTACTTTCTGGATCACTCTTATTTTCTTATATATGTGTATATCTTCAATTTGTCAATTCTTTGGTTTCTTGGGGATATATTCATCGTTTTCTGTCGTTTTATAGAAAGACGAGCCTGTTGTTGAGGATGTGAAGGAAGACGAGCATGAAGATGACGATGACGAGGAGGGGGATGACGATGATGACGACGAGAAGGATGAGGGTGCCCAAGGTAGTGCTTCGTTGCCGTTTTGATATTTATTTGTTCCTTATTTTTTTCGTTGGGGTTTTAATAGTTTTTAGCCCAATCTCTACATTCTGTGCTTGTTCGGGAAGTATTGTTTTTTCATGGTCTTTTTGCACATGGGATTTTTAATTGGATTTGATGTGAAATGTTGTGTGCCAACGATTGGTAAGGGTGGCATTTTTTGTCTAGTCTTTAGATTGTATTGGAATTGAGAGCTTAATTTATCAGTTTGGGACTGTGGTTTTCGACGAGTATATGTGATTGGAGAAGGTTGGCGATCTTATACTTGTAAATTCGAGTGTAAGAAATCGAGCATACATTTGGTTTCAGTAGTTTCGGGGTATGGGTTCTGTTTAATGTGTAGCATTTCTAATCAGTTAAAATGACCTGGGGAATTTCGTTAATGTGGGCTATTCCCACTCGAATTTCTACAAGTAGTGGTTCCATTCAGAAACTGAAAAGCTGTCTCCAAGGAGAATTATTTTTCATCCAATCATTTTGCTCGTCCTTTTATTTTGTAATGTAAATTTTGAATGTTCGGTTGTACTGTAAATGGAATCGATAAGGGGAATTTCTTTGTATTTCATGTGAAATGGTGGGCATGTTGTTTATAGGAAAGCTTTTTTCTGTATGGAGATCATATTGAAATCGGGAATTTGCTTTGTCGAACGTTGGATGTGGATTTCGATGGGTAATCTCTAATTGGAGAAGTGCCATCAGTGTTATGCTTATGCAACTATAGTTGTATCTAAGAGTATTTCAACTTCTAGGCAAAAGTGGACATTAATTTTTTTTTATAATATTTCCCGGTTAAGGTTTCTTTTATTATGTAACGTTTGTATTAACTCAGGATTAGCCTGTGGGAGGCTGTCCTCCTCTGCCCAGGGATTCACGACAGGGAGTTGTTGTGGACCAAGGAGAACATTATTTCGATGCTGAAACCTTTTTTGCCTTACTGTTACTGTTACAGGCTTAATTGAGTTGAAATCTTCTGTCAGGGAAAAAGTTTTTAGTTATTTTATGGGAACTCTTGGCCAAATTGAAGGAGTATTACTTACCCAAAGAACTTAGAATTTGTAGTGCAGTAGTAGCAGCTAGTTTTACTTATCACCCCCTTTCTGTTAGATAATTTGTAGATAAACTAAGTTCAAGCTTCCCTGTAATATGTCTCTTTCATAGGTTAGAATTGTGAGTAGAAGTCATTATGTGTTGTCTGTGTGTGTTATATGGCAGTTGTATTTCAACCTTTCAGTCAGTTTCTCAGGATGTTTATCCTTTTCTACTTTGAAAATTGAGAGCTTAGTTGAATAGATCTAAAATTCTTTTAGGAT
The DNA here is from genome assembly GCA_028571085.2 of Nepenthes alata. Lineage (NCBI taxonomy): Eukaryota > Viridiplantae > Streptophyta > Magnoliopsida > Caryophyllales > Nepenthaceae > Nepenthes > Nepenthes alata. The sequence continues at coordinate 8,617 of JAOVVI020013992.1, read as the reverse complement.
GCTTTCGCTTGTTCAACTAGTTGATGCAGGGCACAGTACTTAATCTTTCCCCCCTTTCCAACTCTCTCTTGCTCTTCTTTCCCTTTCCTTGGAGAGTCTGTAACTCTTCCTTATTTGCAGAGAGGTCGATGAATTGAAAAAAGATGTCTGCTTTAGTTTCCTTATTCCTGTTGGAGTAGAACAATTTTTATAGGCCTATATTCTCTTAGATTTAAGCAAAATTTTGGTGACATAATATCATATACAGACAAAAATCCTGGCTGTAGCATTCCCAGAACTACATTTTGTGACATGAAGTCCCCTTGAAGGGCTGGCATGTCTTTACTGGTGAATGACAATCATTTATTTTGTCTTGTTTCACTTCTGTCTTGATGTAGGCACAACCGAGGGTGCAAAGCAGAGCAGAAGCGAGAAGAAGAGTCGCAAAGCAATGCTGAAGCTGGGTATGAAACCTGTTACTGGTGTTAGTCGGGTCACCATAAAGAGGACTAAAAACGTAAGAGTTTTGTTTATTTACTTGATTTTGCTTGTAGTGAATGGATTTTGTTTGACTTTAGTCTCATTATTTCAGATATTATTTTTCATCTCAAAGCCTGATGTCTTTAAAAGCCCAAATTCTGAGACCTATGTCATATTTGGTGAGGCAAAGATAGAAGACTTGAGCTCTCAGTTGCAGACACAAGCTGCCCAGCAATTCAGGGTGCCTAACATGGGTTCTATGATGGCAAAATCAGAAGCTACAGCCGCAGGTGCTCCTGCTCAGGAGGAGGAGGAAGAAGTTGATGAGATGGGGGTTGAGCCTCGGGACATTGATCTGGTCATGACGCAAGCAGGGGTTTCGCGGAGCAAAGCTGTTAAGGCACTCAGGGCTCACAATGGAGACATTGTTAGTGCTATCATGGAGCTCACTAATTAGGCCACCCTTGTGACAGCGGCATCCATTGTTTATTGTCATAAAATGGCTTAGCTTATGGTCATATTTGCTGCATTCCTAGTTTTGGTCCTGAACAAATTTTGTGGGCTCGAGGAGGTGTGGTACTGCACCTGTAATGCCCTTTTCTTTCAATCTTTGGTTTAGTTGATTATCCTCAAAACTTATTGATTTTGCTGCAGTAAATTAGTAATTTCATTCTCTTGCTTGAGCATGATTACGTGATAGGATGTGTGATGATGGTTCTTTCCTTCTGTATGACTTACATGGTTTTAACTCTTGTTTTCTCGATCTCTTTTTAGAGCTAGAATAGTACAGATTAACCAGCTGACAAAATGAAGTGCACAAGAGGTGCAGCTTCCACCTTGAATGAGAAGACCCTCCTCTATTAATTGATCACCCTACAATTTGCTCGGATTTCTCCTGCTTTGCTGGTAAGAACACCAATCTGACCCATCTTCACCATTGCAGATGCAAATTTGCTTCTCCAGAGGTATGTGTTCCTCGCATTTTGATTCACTTGGATTGCAGTGGTTGAGTCGTTCAAGAGAGCCTGATCCGATGAGAACAGGCCACGGTTGGCAAGAATGTCCATGTAGTACCCCGAGTCAAGGACAAAGGGGCTTATAGGGTCCATAGGAACCACCAAGCTGGTGTCTGTGCTTCCTTGGGGGCATTGCTGCTTCAGCTGAGCTGCATATGCAGCATCCAGAGCCGGGTCTTGACTGTTTGTTGCACTGAAATTGTATAGTCTATTGCTGAAGGAAGTGCAGTGTGAACGTCCAATTGTATGTGCTCCTACAATGACAAGAATAGATCCTTAAGTTTCATTAAGTGGGGTCAGTTATATACATTTTTTTTCAGCATTTTACTTAATCTGGTGCAATATTCTACTAGAGTAGTTGCAATTTCAAATTATATTTCTATCACCTCATACCAAATTTTACTAGGTATATATTTTTCTTTCTTTTGTGAACGTCCAATTGTATGTGCTCCTACAATGACAAGAATAGATCCTTAAGTTTCATCAAGTGGGGTCAGTTATATACATTTTTTTTCATCATTTTACTTAATCTGGTGCAATATTCTACTAGAGAAGTTGCAATTTCAAATTATATTTCTATCACCTCATACCAAATTTTACCAGGTATATATTTTTCTTTCTTTTTTATAGCCATAAGCAACTCATCTTTCCTTACGGGTGTTTCATTTAGTCTTACATTTTAAGTAAACAACCCTACGGACTTTCATCAACTTAACACTTCTAGCCACAACGTTTAAATATTTATAAAAATCATCATTTTTTATTTTAACTTTTATTGTAACTCTATTTATTTATCTTACAATAATTACTTTTTGAACATATTTGATTGTCTAGCTTTCTAATATCATAAAGCATGGCAGGTTTAATAGTTATTTCATCCTTTCAATTTTAGAGGTATATTTCAATACTGAATGCACTTGATGTAGCTATCCCATGGATAAAAATATTAGTATCAGTATTAATTGTAGTTATATTGATATTAGACATATTGGAGAAGTTATATCTATATCAATGAAAAACTTTTTTTTGAAAATCATAAGCTGACGGGTCGTATCAATTGATATGAAAATATATTGTAATATTATCATGATATTAAAAAATATTGGTATTGGAGTATTCTAATACCTGCATATGTTGGCCGATATGTATTGTATTGGCTAATATTTGTGCCAATGAGTTACTCATTTTAATCAATCTATATTAATTTTCTGTGTATAGGTTAAGGACCAGATGGATATTGAAGTATAAATTAACACACTGAACTTGTTAGGAAAGTAACGGTGCACATGATTTCACCAAATACATTGAAGAGAAATTTTACATTAGCAACAGTAAAGATAAAGTATTGAGAGCATACCTGATAGTGTGACCATCTCTTCTTGTATCAATCCTTTGTTTGCAAATATTTGTGTGAGTTTATTAACATTTGCAGTTGGAGGCGGCAAGTTTGTCAATGTTTCACTAGCTAGTGAAACTCTTCCGTCCCTTCTTCCTGTCGGGACATCATAACCAAACCCTCCAGCCTGCATGAGATGAAATTATCGATAAGAAATTAGTAGCCTCTCGACCTTGATTGAGACACTTTTTTCTAGATAATTAGCACACATGGTATTTCTATTAGGGATAAAATAGAACTTAGAATTGAAGTTTTTGTTTACCATCTCCACGCTATCTCTAGCTGCAAAAGCTAGTATGTCAGCGCACGAGACTACTCCTTTGCACACAGCTTCGATTCTTGCCTTGGCATTGTCGATGATCTCAAATCCTCGAAGGCTAGGGCTGTTAACTGGTGAATCTTTCTCGGCATTGTTTGAGGCAGTAGAGTCAATTAGCACCGATCCATCACAGCCCTTTTAAATTCCATGATAATTGAGTTAGGGTTCTAAGTATCTTTGCAAACATAACAATCTTCTCTAATATTAAAGTTAAGACTATACTTTTTTCCCTCATAAACTTTTTGTCCTGCCCCACCCCAAGCTAGAATGTTGGTTATAGCACATTGGTGAGCCTCTGCAATTTTTATTATAATTTAAAAGTTATGGATTCAAATAATAAAAATTTGACCCTTCCAAGGTATAGAACGTAGGAAGTTTCATACACTAAGCTGTTGCTTTAATGTTAGTTATAGTGGTGCTCCTATTATCTGATTTCTTGAGTTATATTTCCTTGCCATCGAAACAAAAAGGTAAATAGTGAGTTCTTATGAAATCATTTTTTTACATCTTAACTATAAATGAATTATGAAGATATACTTACTCTCACAAAACAGTCATGAAAATGCATTCTGATAAGACCAGCAGCAAAACCAGCATCCTTCGTAAGCCCCTTTCTAACCTCATCTTTCACAATTAACTCAGCCAAGCCACATGTTTGGTCATAAAATCCTACTTGAAGCTGAGCTTTCAAGTGAGAAGCACTGAGATTCAAAACCACCAAAACCGTGAATAATGTAATAGAAGTAGACATACGGGTATGCCTTCCTGAACCCATTTCTTTGCCAATGTGCACACCCAGAACACCACCATTAGCGTCATTTTTATAGTGTTTGAGAAACAACAAAAAGGATGGTGACTTAATTAGAGGAAATTAAGATTTGGAGTTTTTTTTTTCCCTTTTATCATATGCTTAATTATTGTACCCCTTGCTATCTATAGTTTATTAAACAATAATATGCTGGTTTAATTTGAGATTAGTGATGAGAAGAAGACAAGCATAGTTGGTTTTGAGAGCTGGTGGAAAGAGACATTTTGCTTAACCGAGTGTCTATTTTTGTTGACTTTGAGTGCAAGAAAAAGCCAAGCTTAGTTGTTAGAAATGGACATGGGTGGCTGGTTCATGACAGTCGTGGGATCCAAGTAGAATAATATTGAGAAGTTGATGAAGCAGATAAGGCTTATTTGGATCATATATACCGACGTGGAGTTGTCGTTGACGTAGTCGTATAGGCATTCAGAGAAAGTTGTCTGCATTAAAAGTCGCCAATTAAAAGCCAAGTTTATTGAAAACTGATACCAATGGCCAATTCATGGCAGTCATGGGGTCCAAGTAGAATAATATTGAGAAGTTGATACGACAGACAAGGCATATTTGGATCAGGTATACCAGTATCAAGCCGTCGTTGACATAGTTGTATAGGCATTCAAAATTATATAGACATCCAAGGCTGTCTATGTTAAAGGTTGCCAAGAAAAAGCCAAGCTTAATGGCTGGAAATGGACATCAGTGGCTTGATTTATGGCAATCGTGGGGGTCCAAGTAGAATAGTGTTGAGAAGTTGATATAGCAAACACGGCATATTTGCATCAGATTGTCTACGTTAAAGGTTTCCATTAGTCCAGCAATTCTTGCTTCAATACCTTTCACTACCACCAAGTAAATTGCCCGAATCAGAAGAAGAAATGAATTGTAAGTGATATTCATGCATGAAGCTGCAAGTTTGAAACCCTGACGAATATGGATATAAAGTTGAGGTATGAATCGGTATAAAACAAATAATTCGGATAATTCTCTCGTTGTGAAACCTAAACTAAAATGCTGAGTGAAAATTGATAGTAGGCATCTACAAAAAAATCATAATAGACATGCATATTATCCATTCAAAACAAGCATTCAAAAATGTCCAAAATTGATATGTATATCAATTCTCCATATCATTTGATTAGATTTTGTATATAATCCATGATAAGTTCAGATCAAGCTATACTATTTGGTAATTATTTATACATATAAAATTATCAAAGCTCTTATTTGATTCAAGTTAAGAATTTGCTTCTTGACTATGTTGGTTGTATTTGGTTCATGGACGAAAAATTTGTCAATTTTATTTGTTTTTAAACCTCCGATTACCCCCAAATGTAAATATAAAAGACAGCTACTTTTCCACATAGAGCACATGATTTTCTCTATTTTATTTACCTTTCTTTTCCAGAAAAAAAAGAAAAAGAAAGAAAAGGGCGTGTATCTTTGGATTTCCCACTAAAGGGAAACAAAGTTAACTTACTCTGCATACAAAAGCTAAGAAAAATGAAAATTTCCTCGGTTGAGTTCGGTAGCATAAGAAAAAAAAATCAAAATATTATTGTCAATCTTTCTATTTTTATTAATTTTATAACAACGTTTATTTTTCGAAACCTACTTTTCTCAAACTATTACTTTTGCAATTAGAGAAACAAATGTGATTTTCAAGGGAAAACTTGCCGGGAGCAAAGCAGGGAATTTATTCATACCCTCTGGTAGCTACTTTAATTTCAACCAGTATTTCATGAAAAATATCAGCAGATTATATATATATATGAGTACATTTTTTTCTCTAGATTAAGTAGAGGATAAATTTGTATGTATATAGTTTGTGGCTCACAAACTGCTTCTGGATACCCTCAATTTTGGGTCGGATAGAAGTCAAGCTCGCCAATAGAACCAACCTACGGGGCAGAAGTCAAGCTTGGCAATAGATCCAACCCATGGGGTAGCTTGTAGGTACATTCAATGAGACGTAATAACAACACCATTGACATTTTATCTCTATATGTGTGCTTGATAAATATTTTAATCCTTCTTTTCTTTGCTAATAATTGGACACTTATTTGTCCAAGACTTCAGAAAGATAAAGAAGACATTCGTCGGCATAAGAATGCCTACCGAGCAAAGCTCTTTCTTTTCTCTGCCATGCCCGAAAAAGGGCTGATGAAAATCTCTCCAAAATCAACATATTGCATACTTCGGATATACAAGTCAAATGAGACTCATAAGAACACAATTAACACTCGATCTCTGTATAATGTACTTGATAGGAATTTTAATCCTTCCCTTCTTTGCTAGTAATTAGCACTGTAAACCGAAAAAGGGCTCATGAAAATTTCTCAAACATCGCCATATTGCGTACTTTGGACATACAAGTTCCGAGGATAGAAAGACAACCGGGTTCAAGTGCTTTATTACAAGTTCAGAAAACCAGTTCTGCACCATAACGCGCCAGTAATTCCAATTTCACAAGCTGTTCAGAAATGACAAGGCAAAGGTTGATCTCAGGGAGATGCAATATATGTGAAAAATCAGTCCACGATCATTTTTGCCTCAGGTAATCATCCTTAGAAACGTGCTCCCAATCCGATTCAGGGCAATCATACCAACCTTCGAGGACACCACAGCCGAACCTGTCGGTTTCAAAAGATTGAGCAAAATCACGGGTAGTTGAGTCCTTAAGACCGGGCACGAAAATATTCAAGTTTTCCACATTTTCATGTCCCGATAAGTTCAGGTATGCTGCAAATGGCGAGAAGTTGAGCCCCTGAATCTCATCATCGTATATACAACTGGATGTTGCCACAGTTACTTGTCCCTGTGGTAGCTGTTGAGGATTCATGTTAACTGAACTTGAGCTATCACTCCGGCATTCAAGGATGTGGATTCTCGCCATTACAGAGGCTTCGATATCAGCTGCATGCCCACCAGTGCTCGAGAAGCAGGAAAACTGAACTGCATTACTAGGGACTGGAGGATCATCGTGAGGCCCCGATCTCTCCTTTCCTGTTAATTGTTGTAGGCCTTCATCGTTCATGGAGTGCAAGTTGTCCATAGTGCTTTCTAGGAATTCCTGAATTCTGACCTCAGTATCAGCTTGAAGATCAGTTGGGCCTAAACCCCGGAAATCACTGTGGAACCTATCCGTAACAAATGCCCCAACATTTTCAGAATCAGTGGTTGTTCTCAACTTTAGAGACTTGTGATCGCACATGCCTAGGGCCACCGGATCTTTAGCTTGGGGCTCTACTTCAGCTATTCTATATGTGTTTGGCAAATCCACGGACCTCTGCACATCCTCAGATACTGCAGCATTTTACAAAACATATGAAGCGAGAAAGAAGGGACAACTAGAGAGCAAGGCTCTTTTCCCGAAGACCAGGGAGAGTCAGTTCCTTACCCTATATACAGAGAGGCAGTTTTTATGGTTTATGATGGGTCCATTGTCATGGGCCGACCCAGAGTCCGAAGTGTAACAAAGAGGCTCCATCATGGCGGAAAAGACTTCATTTTGGGGCGAAGAAATCCCTCCTGGCGGGAAAAATAAAACTCCACTTGGCGGGAAAAAAATCTCACCTTCCTCGATAAAAGGGAAGGAAAGGGGAGCAGCAAAGAGGAGGGAGGACTTATCCCTAAACAGGGGCAGCAAAACCTCCCAAAACTGGAGCTCTTGCTCCTCTGCTTCAGTTCTCCGCTCCTCAACCAAACGGAGCACCATTAAGCCCCTCTAAGAGCGACAGCCCTCCATTCCTGGTGAAGCAGGACACGAGACCCTTCCGACTAGTGAGCCGCACCTTAGCCGGGCGCATCCCACCAGGTGCACCCCAAAGCTCGTTTCTCCGACTAGTAAGCCGCCTCTCAGTTGGGCGCACCCTAGAGCTCAGTCTTCCGGCTGAGGGGCAACTAGTGAGTTGCCCCTCAGCCAAGCGCACCCAAAAGCTCAGTCTTCCATCTAGTGAATCGCCCCTCAATCGGGCGCCCCGTAGAACTCAATCCTCCACCTAGTGAGCCGCCCCTCGACCGAGCGCACCTCTAGGAACCAGTCCTCCTCTCACATCACCCAATCCATGCGTGCAACTCTGCACCGTCTACATACTTCTTGCATCTTTTTATTTTATTGAAAAACTTTCTGACTTGAGCGTCGGAGGATTTACGGCGAGAATACTTACCGCCATCCTCTGACCTCTTATTTGTAGCTTATAGTATGCAGATTTCAGGTTAACAGCGATGAAAACCGGACCCGCTCCAATTTGACCAGCAGCAAAAGAATGGAAGACTCCCTAATCCGTACCACAACGCAAGAACCAAAGACTCATCAGTTTAAACATGCCATGTCCCCGACATAAGCAAATAACAATTAATCAATAAACAACCCAAATAACAACCGATAAATAATTAAAAAATCTTAAAATAGTCCTAAAGCCGAGTTAGATACACTAAACCCAAAGACCAAACAGAAAAATAACCACAAACCACAACGAACAAAACATAACCGAACTAATCATGTCCGATCTCCAAAAAATATATAGCAACTTACACAAATCCAAAACCATTTGCAAGAAAAAGCATTTAATAAAAATCCAAACTTATAACAGGATTTCCGAATTATATAGACCCAAAAT
>JAOVVI020013990.1:0-11655 GCA_028571085.2 Nepenthes alata | reverse complement strand
TCTTCTCTCAAGTAGAGTGGCTCCAAAAATGTCTGAAGAGGCTCTGGACGTCTTAGGGTTTCAAAAACATAAGGCATTGATTTATAGATTGTGCAAAAAATCGTTTAAAAATTTTGCCCGTTGCTGGCGTGCTCGAGCGGCCAGACGGCGAGCAGCAAGCAGGCACCAATCTATTTTTTGCGCTCGAGGGGGTATCGAGCAAGTGGCGAGCGGACACCATTCTGTTTTTTTAGCTCGAGCGAGAATCGAGCTCATGACGAGCGAAAAGGCTTTGGACGGGCTCGAGCGACTAGAGGGGGGACATAACGGATTTTAAACCGATAACATATAACTCGACATCGATACTGTAATACATATGGTCACGAAATATGCCAAATAGACAAATATCTCTAACATAAATAATAATCCGCTGCATTAAAGTAGACCGTAACGATAACGGTAGAATGGTTACATAGCCAATATAATGGTTAAAACTTAAGGCAGCGTAATGCTCCAAACAATAGATATATTAATTTTAAAAAGGCAAATTATACATCATCCAGGTTATAAATATAAAGCTTATATTCAACACAAGAGAAGGCCAATTGAATGCTTGACTCACAGATCGTTTCTTTACTCATCAAAATCTATAAAGTCCAATTGTCCAAATTCAATTATCTTAGCATTCATTCCTTTTTCCTCTTAAGATTTTTTAATTTCATACAAAAAGATTGATTTGATTGTCGGAGAATATATTGAGTGAGTAAATCACGTATAACTCTAACATCTTATTGAATTATTGTGGTATGTAATATTCAAATTTATAGTTACAAGCATTCAACCTATATTTTTTCGGACCCCAAAATTACTGATCAACTCTAATTTATATTGTATTTTAAATTTTAGGTACACATCAGATAGATTATAAAAAAAAGTAAAATAAGTAGCATTATACCTTTTAATTACAAATGGTAGCCTACGTTGAAGGTCCGTTCGACATGTGAGATATTAATATATGATATATTAAGGAGTAATATTCTATTTTATATTATGATTTGTTATTAAAGGACATATAAGAATGTTATTAGTTAATAAAAGTAGTTGTATTACAAAATTATGGCATATTTATAATTGGTTAATAATACTGTAGAATATATATATATATATTTATATTTATATCTTCCTTGGATGGTATAATTATTAACTCTACAATGATTGCTCTGCTCCATTTTTGTCTTAGTGGATTTGCCATGGCCCACAATGAATCCATATCTGCTGCACAGTTGTCTCATCATACGGCTTAGGAGCAAGGGGGGCTTAATCTCTCTTATAAATAGTGGCTTGTCCTTCCTATATCAAATATCTATTTTAAAATAAATACTAATAATTTAATTATTTTTATAAAAATTAAAAATTAATTATTTTAAATTAATTAGATTATAATTATTTATTTATAAATAAATTTTATGCCAGTGATATTATTTATTAGGAATACCATGATCCAATCAAATGCTAGTGATTTATACCACGTGAGTTGGAAAAATTCCAGTGACAAACTGTTGGTGACTTGCCTGAGCCTTATTACACTATTCTAATTTTTGAGTATTCAAATAGTAGAGTTTGAGTATTCAAACAATAGAGATAAAAAATAAAAGAGAAGTTTTGAGTATTTATTTTGATATTTGGTTTGTATTTCATTATTTGATTAGTTTGAGTATATTATTATAGGTATAATTATGGAATATATTATCTTTTGATTATTTATTTTTCTTAATTAAATTTTCTATTATTCAATCGCTAGGATTTATGAATTTGTTGTATTGCTCAGTCCCCGTTCAATTTAGTTGCTATTATTAATTTATTTTAGGTTAAATTGGATATATAAAAACTAACCGTAAACTATGGATTCGAAGAAAATTCAAAATAAGGAAACAAATTAGCACTTGAGGTACGCCCGATACGCGCTTCAGCGCGGATTCTTGTGTGGACGCACCTGAGAATCGCCTGAGGTGGCATTTGAGCGTGAATTTTAGTATGAGAGAGCTCGAGGCACTCCCGAGGCAACACTCATACAGAGGTATGGTTAGGCGCAGCACTTGACGTGTAATATCTTAGATTTTCGTTCGAATTAATTTAATATTAATTATAATTTTGAGTAATTTGAGTGTCTCAATATACATAAGTTCTTTTTTAATATATATAGTTTTATAGATTTTTCCACAGCTTACTCCTCAATTATTTTGTGATTTAATAGTAGGAAATAGAAACGACTAAGTTATTTATTGATGATTTTTTAATTAATTATAGATTAGAAATGGTCTACAATAATTAAGGTATTTTATAAATTATTTTGAATTCCGGTAAAAAGTTTCAATTTCATTTGAAGAAACAAATATCCAAAAATTATCTTAAAAATATATATATATAGCTTTTTCTGAACCTATATAATTTTTCTCTTTTGTGTTAGGAAGGAGGTGAAGTATAACTAAGTTATAATTGTTATATAATAAATTTCGAATCTCCATCGATTATTAACCACTAATCTACCGTATGGTACAAAGAATAATAATATGTAATCAAGCAAATAAAATATATAATAATATTTAATATAAAAAATATTTCTTAATTAAAAAAATTATAAAATAAATATAAATAAATTCAATATAAAGTGTATGGTCATAAATAATCTTTTTTTAAGAGCCCTTCATAATAACATGTGTGAATAATTAATTGAATATAATTTTAACGTATTTAATAGCCTATAAAAAATTATAATGAAAAAAGAGCAATTAATTACCAAAAAAAATAACTAAAATTAAAATAATATTTAATTTGATAAAAAATATAACTCAAATTAGAATAATCATTTTCAGTAAACGTGCGGATATCAATTACCCATTAGATAATTTTTACCCATGACATCCTTTCCTCAAATGAACTCCGCACAAAAAACCTTGAAAACCTCTTTGTAAATTTTCATTAAATAAAGCATCATGCCAACCTCATGCAAAATTTTTTAACAATTTCATAAATAAAAAATAAAACTTTTAATAAATATAAAACTCATAAAAAATGAAGCAAAAACATAGCGATTGCAAATAATAGGAAGGACACATTTTTACTGAGAAATATAATTTAACATTTTTAAAAATTCAATTTTGATACATTAATATTTTAAAAAAATACAAAAAAATTATTTTAATGTCTCTATTTTCAACAGAAAAATTAGATGCTAATGAGTTCTACTAAAGCATAGTAAACAATAAATTAATGTTACGTTACATTTTTTATCAATCGTAATTTTTTTACCCCGACTTTCTAAATATAATTTATCTGCATTTTTCGTAATTTATAAGGACAAAATTCAATATATATATAACACACACTTGGCAAATATATTTTTAATTTAATATTATACTTCATAAATAATGTTTTTTTAAACATCAGCCAAATATATGAGCTTAAAAAAATCTAACAAATTATCAGATGGAAAAATTAATTTATCAAATCGAACCCATCCCAATTAAATAAAAATATCTTCAAACCCCTTTTTATTTAAATGAACGAAATTAATTTTAACGATGAGAAAGTGGAACACTGAACCTGACAACTTCGTCCAAAAAAAAAACAAAAAACAAAAAGAAACCTTAAAAAAATAATTAAAAACGTAAAAAAGAAAATTATGAAAGCGACGTGTTGTCAGTTTGCCTACCAAAAGGCAAAAGAATTAAAGCGGCCTAAGCAGCAGTGCCGGTCGTTCTCCTGCACTTTAAATAATCGAACGAAGCGTTTCTTTGACTGAAATTACAGAAGCAATTATTGCGAACGACGCGTTCTTTAATAATTTAAAATAATTTTAACGGCGAAATACTTAATATATTAAAAATTAGTAAATATATAAATGATAAATTAATTTAAAATAAATAAATTACATTTTTCAATATTTTTTTCCGTTTTGTATTGAGATTTTTTTGATGATAATTATATCTCATCAACCATGAGATCATTATGTCCATCGTGCAACCAATAATAGCCGTTGAGGGGGTGGGGGGAGTGGGAATAAAAATGATAATAATTTTTACAATAATAACTTTTATATTTAATGAATTCAAATCAAATTAACACAAAAATAAAAGAGTAGGTCACGAGAGAGGCACGTGATTGTGATCTTTGTAGATTTGACCAGAACTAGAGGAGATATTTCCAGGATAATTACACAAATGCACTGCTTAAAAACGAGTATTAAGGCCATTAATGACGGGCTTTAATATTTATTATGATTTATAATTTTCCAAAGAGTAATAATGGTAATTATACAATTTGAATACAATTATAAAGAGTAATATTTATTTATTTTATATAAATTTAGCAAAAAAATAAAAGCCTAGCTACTCGTGGATCGTGGAGCGTTATCATAACTGATGATATTTTATGATTTATAATTAATTTTTTTTTATAAAAAGAATAGCTATAAAATTATATATTTTTTATCTTTTTAATATTGATAAAAATATAAAAACATGTGCTTAATTTAGTTTTATATTTACGAAAATTAACCACATTTCACGTTGTAGAGTATTCTATAATGATAATAAGAAACCCATCATTGATAAGGTACAAATTTTTTATATATAAAATCTAAAAAATGGGCTAAATTATTTTAAATTTGTTATATATAATAGTCTATACTTACAAAATATTATTTTTTAATTTAAACTCTTGATAATTAAATTATCCAGTAATAAATTTATGAAATTTTAGTAATTATCTTATTTTTCATTTGCTTTAATATACTGTCGAAATTCAGTAAAACATTTTACATATAATTTTAAAATAAAATAAAACTCGTCCGCTCTCTTTGGCCTTCTGCGACATCTCCTATCGCGAGTGGGATAAATTTATGGAAAAAATAGGAGGATAATGTTCTCCCACCGAATCGTGTCCCTACTCACCGACTCAGTTATAAGTAGTCATCTGAAAACGATGAGAGTGACTCCCCCACCAGACCCAGAAATTGTTTTGTTTCAGACCCAGAAGGATAATCCTTCAAGCTGAAGAGGGAGGAGATAGAGTTTTGAACGGGAAACGGCGGAATAACTCAGCTGCAATGGATAAAAACTGTCAATCATCGGGAGAGGCTTCTGCTTCTGCTGCATCAATTAGTTCTGTAAGCAGCAGCAGTAGCGGCAGTAGTAGGGATCAATACCTGAGGCACCTCCATAAGATGTCTCACAAGATCTCCAAACCCACCATCATTAGGAAACCTTTCGATCCTCCTCAACCAGACCAGAGACCGCGGCAGCCGCCGTCGCAGCCACCGCAAAGTCTACAGCAGCTGCAGCAGCCACAGCCGCAGAATCAGCCGCCGGTGTACAACATCAACAAGAACGACTTTCGAGTCGTGGTTCAGAAGCTCACCGGTTCTCCGGCGCATGAACGGATCTCGACGCCGCCACCAATCCACGCGCCGAAGCCTCCGAGCTCGCGCCTCCAGCGAATCCGCCCTCCTCCTCTTGTACAAATCAGCAGCCGACCTCCTCCGGTGCTTAATTACGCCGTCCTTCCACAAAATGCGCCCTCTGTCAGCGCAAACCCCAGCGCATCCGCCGGCGGAGGCGGAGGAAATCCATTTTTCCGACAAGTGGCGCCTTTGTCGCCGCTTCCTCCTCTCCCGTCGTGCCATGCGGCGGCGGAGAGTCCGATCTCAGCCTATATGAGGTATCTTCACAGCTCAATTGATTCCGATCCGAAGAGGATCTCCGGGATTCCGCAGTTTTCGCCGTTGATTTCGCCGAAGTTCAACGATCCAACGGTGCTGCACCTTATGACCTCGCAGCAGCACCAGCAGCCTTTGATTCCTCCACCAACGGCGGCGGCGGCTCAATTCGGCGTGCCACCGCCGTCTTCCCCTCTGCCTTTCGGATGCTTCCCGTCGCCGAAATCGCCGTGTCCGCTGCTTTCTCCGGGCCTGTTGTTTTCGCCAACGGGGACGGGACAGTTCGGATTTCCGCAGTTTCCGATCTCTCCAAGAGTGCCGGCGGTGCCCAGCCCCAAATAGAGAAAATTTAGCGAGCTTCTAAAGGTAATGAGGCCTCCTGGAATCGGGTTTTCGATTTTTTTTTAAATCAAAAATCAAAAATCACGGGTGAATACAAGCAAACAATTAAATTCCAAAAGCTTCGTTTCAAGTATGATCTAATCTTGATATAGTTTTTTCGCAGCTGAAAGTAATCCCTGTATAAACAAAGAGGAGAAATCTTTGGAAAGCCATGGAGTATATATGGTCTGCTCCCAACAAAATGTCTTTAAATACCATTTTCAGGAAAATGAATGTGGAGGACATGCTACCAGATGGGTCCTTAATCGCATAATTTCCAGAACTGGGAGATTTGTGTGCATATGTGGATCTGTACATGTTGGTGTTAGGGAAAGAAATGATATAAGTTTTAGCAGTTGGACGAAAATAGATCTAAAGATGGTAGAAAGCTCCGTTCTTGTGTAAATGGGGATGGCAAGAAACAAGGAAGAGAACACACATTTGTTTGGTCAAAAAAACACTTATTTAAAAAAAAAAATTGTTGTAGCTTATGATTAGCCGATGATAGAAGATGGTAAATTTGTAGATCGTTGCTTTTTATCTTCCTCTTTTTTTCTCGTGGTTGTTCCGAAACTATTAATGTTGTCAATGACTCAATTTGCCTTTTTAGATTCATTGATGGGAGCTGCACATACTTACATCTAACCAAGGCAACGCAGTGCTATTTCTGTGCTATATTTGATTGGTTATGGAGATATTAGATTACATGTCGTTTTATATTTGGTTACCCAGATGCTCCCGATATGTTGTATAGTCTTCCTCGTATGCGTGTATGGTTATTGCAACCCCATGTTCCTCCCTCTGCCTCGGATCCATTGGTATCCTGTTTTGGATGGTTAGTAGCTCATGGAGCATTCTCCATTGATCTTCTCGGAAGCATGGAAGGCGTAATAGCAGGGGGTCATTTTTGAACAGAGTGATAATAGTGTCGAAAAGTCATTTGGCAAGAGCTCGTTTTTTGTTATCCTTCCCATCGGTCAATTCGAGAATGATTAGTCGTGGCCCACGGGATCCCTCATTCGAGGAAATTAAAGGGGCTTGCACGATCATGAGAATGACTAAAATCTGTAAAATTGTGATATTCTACTGGAATCATTGCTCTGGTTTCTTCTGCTATGTTCTCGTTGAAAAACATAAAGGGTCTTGTAATAGAAGATTTCGCACTTGTTTTACTTAATCAGTATGAAATGAAAGTGCTCCACAGTGGTTCTTGGTCTTAATTTGATTTTTTTTTTTTTTTTTGCCTTTTCATTTTAAGATAGCAATGAAGGTATTTTGGACTGTTACGTGGGTTTAGGGTGGAAGCGTCAAGAGAGAATAGGGACGTAACTCATAATCAAAGTGGTCTCATATGATCTAGTGAAACTATCAAAGTTAGATTTAAGGTGATAGATAAATATCTGTAGTATCAGTTCTCAAAGAAGTTGAAGATGAGAGTTAAGAATCGTCGACGGCGGCATGCCTTTGCCCCCTATGGTTTTCTTCGTTCCTTGTTTTCCCCCTTCTGGGCATTTCGTTAGTGGGAGCAATATTGGTGTTTGCGTGCACCTCTTATGTGTGAACTTGTTTATTCTCTCGGTATCTTATTTTTTTCGAAATGACTTAATTGCTTTGCTTAAACGCTGAGAAGTGCTAAGTGCGACCTTTCATGGGTGTTGGCAAAACAATCATGGCCGAGCTATATATTAAATGTCCTTGTTTGGCTAATTTTAAAATTATAAATTAGGTCTTTTTTAAAAGAAAAAAAGTTTATCGTCTAACTTCAGATTGGTGATGTTGGGTCTAATCTAAAATGAGATGATGAAATATGGGGTCCTCAAATTGCTTGCTTATGGAAGAATATGAAATAATTAACTTATTATACCTAAAATAGAATAGAACAAAACATTTGTCCAAATGTCCAAGATCAAATCAAATATTAAATCTCAACGAATGATTATATAAATTAAAGATAAACAGTTATATTAAATATTAATTTTTAGCTACTAAATGATAAGTTTTAAACTTTAGCCTTGTATAACGGTTAGTTTTTAAATCAGTGTTGATGGGTTTCAGAATCCAAAGCCCAAATCACGGCTTTGGGATCACGAGGATGGGATGGCCCATAAGGCCCACGAAGACAAAGCTTGGCCCAAAAAGTCGAACAAATCCTAATCGCCCGTAACTCCAAGAACAGCGAAAGGGAAGATTTGCCCGAGAACTAGGCACGACACACCAAGGACGCGTACAGCCTTCAACAAAGACGGACCCAACATGCTTACACCTTTAGGGTCAGAGATCTAAAAGACCAAGTGTGCCAGCTCGGATGACTCGTAGAGCACGTAGCTGACGTGGAGGATCTAACGGCTTATAACACACCGTATCTACACATAGCTGACGCTTCTAATACGCCATATCTATGCTGCAGGCGCCCCTGCACGCCGAGTCTGCAGGCTGTGGCAGCTGTCCCTGTTACAATACGTCTGCAGAAACGATGGCAAGTGGCCTGACACACCTGGTGCCACACATCACCATCCCAACGGAATGGTGCCCCTTTATAAATACCCCTCTTAGGCGTGAAAAGGGAATGATTGGATTTTTCCTCATAAGAACGTGAGCAAGAACGTAAAGAAATTCAAAGAGAGAAAAAGAAAAAGGCAGTGTCCTCAAACTGTAAGAAAAGGAGGAAGGACACGGTGCCACAATCTCGCTGTAATTCTTCGACATTATAGTGAAATCTCTCGGGCTCTTAGGCCTGGTCCCGCGGTTTTTCCCCTCTTACAGTACGAGATTTTTCACGTAAACTTTGCATCCTTCATCTGTGTCCCCGTACTCGTTTGATTTCGTGCCCTCGTCACTAATTTTGTGTTGTCGGTTTTTATCCGTTTTTACCCACTTTGAGTCTGTGTGCTACCATGGGTTAATGGCTGAAATCTCACGACGCAATATTGACGCCATCTGTGGGAACGCTCGACTGAAAGTCTGCTTCTCCCATCCTTTTGCAAGTACACAAACATCACTATAAACTTGACCCAAACGCCAGAATGGTAAACACTATGGCCCAGGCAAGTGCGCCCGTTAGGGAGGCGGCCTCACGGAACGACGTCCCTGACCCTTGTGCTGGGATTGAGAATCACCCCGATCTTATGGTAAGGGGCTTGACGGCAAGAATCGAAGGCGTGCCCAATACTCTCACCGCGTTCTGTTCTAAGTTCGGCGAGCAGATGAAGGGAGTGGCTCCCGACAGGGCCTCCCAAGCTGCAGCGCCCCAAGGCGGGGAAGAGGTTGGAGACCGCCGTGAAGGGCCTCTTGGCCAGCGAGGAAACCAAAGGACCCAGGTGGCCTCTAGCGGCAGAGTCCCACGAAGGCTTGAGTGACGACCGGACGCTCGGGCCCAAGAAGAGAGCCCTGGGAGGCGTTGTTCCGAGACCCAACATGTCTGCCATGAGCACAGCCATCAGGATGCAGTTCCGTGAGGCACTGCCCTGCAGGGAACCCGCACGGCTCCTGAGCGCCGTGTAATTCCGGAACCCTACGAGTTGAGGCATTACCTCAACGGAAAGAAGGCAGCTGTGCCGCCCCGAGCGGAGGAAAGGGTAGACAGAGGGTGGAACCGGTTTCGCGGAGAAAGCAGCGGGGGAGGAGCTAATGTTCTCCAATCCCCATTCTCCTCAGAGATCAGGCAAAGGGTACTCCCCACCAAGTTCAAAATGCCCACTCTGGAGGCTTACAACGGTAGTTCCGATCCCATGGATCATCTCAACTATTTCCGAGAGCACCTGAGTCTGTAGGGCCTCAATGAGACCACTATGTGCCAGTGCTTCCCGCTAACCCTGAGAGGGGACGCGAGGATGTGGTTCTATGGGATGTCAGCGGACTCCATCCGCGACTTTGAGGACTTGGCAGCGGATTTCATATCTGAGTTTGCCTCCAGGAGGAGGGTGAAAAAAAACCACTGGCACCTCACAAGGATCAAACAGAGTGTCAGGGAGAGTCTAAGGGGGTTCCTGGCTTAATTTGTTGCGGAGGCCAGGCAAATCCCAAGATTGACTGACGAGGTAAAGCTAAACGCTTTCCTCTCCGCTTTAGAGGGAGGTGCATTCTTCAAGCACCTCATCCACCGAGGCCCTCAGACCTTCATAGAAGTCGAGGTCGTAGCTAGAGCCTATATCGCGGTCGAGGAGGCGAACGACGCAAAAAGGCCTGAGAGGGACGAGTACCCCCAGCAGAGGGCACCTGAGCAAAGGGTCCCCGAGGGAAAAAGGAAGCCCGGGGATTACCAGAGTCCACAGTCATTGAAGAAGCAACATAGGCCCGAGCAAGGCTCTCGGAGGGAGCCCCGACTGGTGCACTTGACGCCACTGAACGACTCCCGCGCCAACGTTCTGATGCAGATTCGGGGGAAAAAATTTGTGAGATGGCCCAAGCCGCTGAAAAACCCGGACGGTGGGGACCAAATAAAATACTGTGACTATCACCGTTCTGGGGGTCACAACACGGAAGATTGTAGGACTTTACAAAGGAAGATAGATGAGCTGATCAAGAGAGGACACCTCAACCGCTTCCTTCAGAGACCTGGACATTCCTTCGGGACAGCGGACGGCAGCGAAGAAGAACCCCCCAGGAACCGGGTGGTGACAGGGGTCGTTAACATGATATCTAGTCGACCGGTCCCAGGGAATGGGCGTGAGCTCGCGTCCGCCAAGAGACCGAGGATTGGGCACGGGAGTGAAGACGACGTTATCTGCTTTAGTAATAGGGATTTAGACCATGTAACATCTCTTCACTCCGACCCCCTAGTTGTAACTGCACTTATTTCTGATGGGGCAAATGACTACCAGATGAAACGAGTATTCGTTGATAATGAAAGCTCTCGAAACTTGCTGTACCTTGATACGTACTTCAAATTAGGGCTTAAGAAAAATCAAATGAAGCCGCCGGAAGGGCCACTCTATGGACTGGACAATGAGCCAGTCCCCGTTTAGGTTGTCATCGAGCCAGAGGTGACACTGGGAATGTACCCGAGGATGGCGTCTAGGACCCTCACCTTCCTGGTCGTAGACCTGCCCTCGGTCTATAATGTCATCCTCGGACGGCCTTGCTTAGTCGCGTTCGGTATGGTGACCTCCATCCCGCATTTTAAAATGAAGTTTACCACTCCGCGCGGGATTGAGGAAGCCCTAGGGGACCAATCCACGGGGCGAATGTGTTACTTGGCACAGACCACCCAAGTTACAGTTCCACAGCCAATGGAAGACCTTGACCTTAGAGATGAGGCCACGCTGCGGCATGCTCTGCCGGGAGAGCCCACCGTCCGGTCCCACTAGACCGAGTGGGCCCAAAAAAGTATGTCCAGATAGGAAGTTCGCTCCTAGAAGATGTCAGGGACCAACTCACCAGCTTCCTGTAGGAAAATTCGGACGTATTCGCATGGTCGCCTAGTGATATGTCTGGGATCTCTTCCGAGATTATTGTCCACAAGGTGGGCATCGACCCCCGGCATAAACCGGTCAGACAGAAGCACAGAAAGTACTCCACCAAAAAATTAGTGGCCGTCCGAGAGGAAGTCAAGAAACTCCTGGACGCCGGGTTTATCTGGG
>JAOVVI020013988.1:0-11656 GCA_028571085.2 Nepenthes alata | reverse complement strand
AATATCAAAAAAATTTTAAAATTATTATATCTAAATCACAATTTCACCTAATTATATATTTAAATAAAAAAATCTTTACATAAAAACTATCAACTTGATAGGAACGTCAATAGTAGGCTAGTCCAAAAGGGGCAAGTGGCCCAATATCAATAGTAACCCATTTGTACTTGGAACAGTAAATGCTGCCGTTGACCGAAGAAGCAGCAAGTAGGACGGTGCAGCCCAGAATAAACACAGCTCATGTTTAAATCGGCCCACACGCGCCTTCCCAAGTCTCAACAGTCATCCACTTTAATTCTTCGTATCTGTGAAAAATGTAATCTGTACTATAACGGTAACCTCCTAGAATTAGAGCGCATCTCGAAAAGAAGACGTACGAATCGATGTGCGATCCACAAAGGGCACTCTAACAATGCTACGCACAATATCTCCATGGAAGGAAGGGAATCTTCCTTCCTTATCGTTACAGCCCTGAACGACGCCCGCGTGCCACCTAAGGAAGGTAACAATCCCCACAGAAGATAGGCATCCCGCCTCGCTACATAAAAAAGGCAGTGGAAGCCCACGACTATAAAAAGCTATAAAGATTCATTTCACAGGCATGCTCTCTCATCTACTAAAATTTTTATAATATACTCAAGTTTACAGAAACTCTTCACACTCTCAAGTTGTCCAATATTCTCTGATATTTTTGATAAGATCAAATTTTACCATCATCTAATCTCTTATCTAAACACATCACAATTTTACAATAACTTATTCTATTACAATTCTATTAGGAAGAAAGAACGGCCCAAATCCTCGAAGGCCCAAGCATTGGCTTGGACAGTCAACGCGAACCGTTGATCGGACGAAAGGCCAATGAAACCAGCATAAGGACAAACGATTGGCACCAGGGACGATCAATATTTATGTTGATCAGTAGCACTGTAACAGGCCTCCCCTCGAATCACCTTTACATGGGCCAAGCCCAATTTGACTTGCAGCAGCTTTCTTCCCTTATTTTGCGCTCCCTAGAAAGCAACCTCCACAGTAACGGTCACTAGAAAATTCAGCACTCACCCCATGAGGAAAGCGTCGGATTCTCACCCTTATCTGCTATAAAACCATAAGCGTTGTAAAGCACAGAAGGAAGGAGAACCTCCCAAGGAGCTGTTACCGCCATTAATACCAGCGCCATGAATGGAAGCTGTTCCAGTACAGTATAAAAATCCCGCGCTCCTTACTAAGGAAGGATTCTCAACCTCTCGACTATAAGAAGGCCGTGGAGTCAACACTCCAAGGAGGCCTTCTGAAAGAGAACAAATGCTCTCATACTCATACGAGTTGCTCTGACATTCATATCCCTCTTTCTAGAGGAATCCCTGAGAGTTCGCCCAATGTATTCTCAAGCTTTCACACTTTTAGGACGCCCACGCTCTCGGTACTTCTTATCACAATGGTACCCAAAAATTGATTTCCCGGATACTCCACCGAGGACTGCAAGACACTCCAGAGGTGATAGAAGAGCTGATACGCAAAGGGCATCTCACTAGGTTCATCAAGAATCCTGGTCAGAGCTTTCGTACAGAAGTCGGTAGAGGACAAGAATCATCTCTACTAAGGAATCAGGTCGCAATAGGAGTAGTAACA
Source organism: Nepenthes alata (assembly GCA_028571085.2). Classification (NCBI taxonomy): domain Eukaryota; kingdom Viridiplantae; phylum Streptophyta; class Magnoliopsida; order Caryophyllales; family Nepenthaceae; genus Nepenthes; species Nepenthes alata. Next base: position 10,024 of record JAOVVI020013988.1, on the reverse strand, counting down.
TGATTACAACTCGGCATGCTAAGACTCTGGCGGATCATAGGGAGCAGTACGCTGAGAAGAAGAAGTAGCGCACCGAGAACAATATCATTAGTTTTAGTAATGATGATTTCGAGCATGTTATTTCTTCCCATGTAGATCCCCTGATTGTATCTATTCTCATTTTAGACGATAGCATCGACTACCAGCTGAAACGAGTGTTCGTTGATAATAAAAATTCACTCGATTTGCTTTACCTAGATTTATTTTCTAAACTTGGTCTAAAAAAGAGTCAATTAAGGCCTGCTGAAGGCCCATTATATGGTCTGGACAACGAACCCATACCCGTTCAAGGGACGATCCAGCTAGAAGTAACTCTGGGTTGATATCCAAGAACGGCAAGTCAAACTCTTACCTTCCTGGTAGTTGACTTGCCTTTTGTTTACAATGTCATATTAGGCCGCACATGTCCAACATCGTTCAAAGCCGTCACTTCAATACCGCATCTCAAAATAAAATTCCTGACAGCTTGTGGTATAGGCAAAATGTTGGGCGGTCAAGTTACTAGGCACACATGTTATATATCCCAAATTACACCGAGTAGCAGCACTAGATCAACAGGAGAACTAGACCATCGGGATAAGACAACTTTATAGTAAGCGTAGTCCGGAGAGGTAACCAATTTGATCCCATTAAATCCAAAAAATCTAAAAAGATTTGTACAGATTGGCGGCTCACTCATCAGGATACTACGGCAGAACGCTGACATCTTCGCATGGACCCCCGCAGATATGCCAGGGATTTCGGTCAAAATAATGGTCAACAAGTTGGGCCTCGATCCCGATTATAGGCCCATCAGGCAGAAGCGGAGAAACCACTTAGTAGAAAAATTAATCGCCATCCGAGAGGAGGTAGAAAAGCTGTTGGACGCCGACTTCATCAGGAAGGTTCAAAACCCGGATTGGCTCCCCAACGTCGTCATTGTAAAGAAAGTAATGAAAAATGACGAATGTGCGTCAACTTTTCTGATGTTAGCAAAGCCTACCCGAAAGATGGCTTTCCCTTGCCACGAATCGACCTATTGGTGGACTCAACATCAGGCCACGAGTTGTTGAGCTTCATGCACACGTACTCAGGCTCTAACAAGATCCTGATGAACTCGGAGGATGAGGAGCATACCTTATTCACGACCGACCAAGGCATATATTGTAATAAGGTCATGCCTTTCGGTCGGAAGAATACAGGTGCCACATACCAACGGCTCATGAACAAGATGTTCGAAAAGCAGATGGCTGTAACATGGAGATGTACGTCGATGATATGCTCGTCAAAAGTAGGCACAACAGGGACCATATACGAGATTTGGCCAAATCTTTCGAAGTACTCCGAATACACAAAATGAAGCTGAATCCAGCCAAGTGCGTCTTCGGAGTCTCCTCTGGGAAGTTCTTGGGTTTTATCGTCTCCTAGTGAGGGATTGAGGCAAACCCAGAGAAGATTAAGGCTCTCGCTGACAAGTCACCACCGCGGACCGTCAAGGACGTCCAGCGGCTAATAGGATGACTGGCAGCCTTGTTCCGCTTCTTAGCAAAGTATGGAGAAAAGTACTATCCGTTCTTCAAGGCGCTAAGGGGAACGAAAGGAAACGGGTTCTAGTGGACGACAGTGTGTCAGACTGCCTTCGACGAATTGAAGCGATATTTGGCCGGCCCACCATTGCTAACGTCACCTAAAGACGAAGAGGTACTCTGCCTCTACCTAGCGGTATCAGAGGTGGCCCTCAGCTTAATCTTCATACGCCAGGACTTTGACACCCAGCGTTTGGTTTATTACGTTAGCAAAATGTTGACCGGTCCGGAGACGCGCTACCCTTGTGCAGAAAAGCTAGCCTTAGCGCTTGTTTTCTCCGCCTGAAAGATTAGACCTTATTTCCATGCCCATCGCGTGATTGTTTTCACTGACCAACCTCTAAAAATATTCTATAGAAATCGGACGTTTCTGGGTGGCTGGTAAAGTTGGCTATCGAATTGGGAGAGTTTAACATTGAATTTTGACCCCGGCATGCCATTAAAGGGCAGGCTTTAGCCGACTCCATCATCAAAACCACGACACCAATTCTCGAGGAATAGCCCACTAGGAACGTAAAACAACATGGTAAAGAATCGGAATGGGTTCTCAACGTGGACGGATCTTCTACGGACTCCGGTAGTAGAGCTGGAGTAGTCCTAAAAACTCCAGGCAAGATTGCGGTGAAATACTCACTCCGGCTAGAGTTTTCGGCGACAAACAATGTCACAGAATAGGAAGCCCTGTTGGCTCGGTTGAGACTGGCTAAGGATTGCTCAACAAGGAGGTTGACTGTCTACAGTGACTTTGAACTGGTAGTTAACCAGGTTAACAGGGATTTTGAAGCTAGCAGCCCCCACTTGGCTAAGGCTAAGGAGATCGGCAGGAGGTTTGACAAGATGATCCTTGTTCACGTTCCTAGAGCTGAGAACTAGAAGGGTGATCAGGTTACGAGGGCGGCGGCGGCCGAAAACCTAGAACAATACTCGAGGGACATGCGGAAAATTCTTAATGCTCCCAGCACGAAGGGACGAGAAGCAATGTTGATCTCCAGAGTAAAAAAATCGGAAGACCCTATACCAAAAATTCCTGACGGATCAAGCACTTCCAGAAGACGCAGATGAAACCAAGTAGGTAAAAAAGACGGCCGGCTGGTACACCATGATCGATGGACGGATATATTGCTGTTGCTACTCGACCCTGTACCTTTGGTGACTCACTCCAGAGGAGGCTGACTACGCCATAGGTAAAGTCCACCTTGGTATATACGGATCGGATATTTGTGGTAAGAACTTGGCATTCAAAATTATGTGCCAGGGTTATTACTGGCCAACGATGAAAAAGGATGCGCTCAGTTCATAAGGAGGTGTGAAAACTGCCAGATTCACGGCAATCTTCACCATCATCTGCCTACCAAGCTGAAATCCCTCCATGCCCCATGGCCATTTGCACAATTGGGGTTAGATATTCTCAGCCCGTTTCCTTTACAACGGGGTAAAGAAAATTCATTATCACTGGCATCGGCTACTTCACCAAGTGGATCAAAGCCATCCCGCTGGCAAAAATCACATAACACAATGCTCTTGAATTTGTCCGTCAGAATGTAATCAACAGATTTGGCATCCCCGAGGCTATCATCACTGACAATGGAACCCAATTCTCAAAAAAATACTTCACTAAGTATGCACCAGCCTTGGTATTAGATTAGTCCACACTTCGGTGGCATACTTGTAAGAAAACGGACAGGTGAAGGTCACAAACCGTACGCTACTCCATGATCGGAAGACCAAGCTGGAGAACGCAGGAGGCTCCTAGGTTGATGAGCTACCCTCCGTCCTATGGTCCTACCGAACAACTCCTAAGGAGCCGATTCGTGTGACACCCTTTAGCCTGTGCTATGGGGTTGAGGCAATAATCCCGATCAAAATTAGGCTCTCGAGTCTTATGGTTGAGTCTTTCGACTCATGGGGGAACTCCCAAAAATTTTAGGAACAATTAGACTTGTTGGAAGAGGCCCTCAAGGCCGCAAAGCTGGAGACGGTAGCCTACCAACAGAGGGTTGTGTGCTTTTACAACAAGAAGGTAAAAGAGCGGCACTTCGAGGTCAGAGACCTGGTCTTGTGAAGCATCGAGGCATTAGGCAAGATCGTCAACCAAAATAAGCTCTCCCCGAATTAGGAGGCCCCCTTCCTAGTCTCCGCTGTCCTGGGAAACGGAGTGTACAAACTCCCAACCCCTAGCGGCAAGTTGGTTCCTTGAACGTGGAACGCGATCCACCTCAAGCATTACTTTCAGTAGAGGTACAGGTAAGTCAACCATCGGCATGCATATAGGAACACTTGGCACGTTATGTCACCTCATTGTAGATTCTTTTATTCTCCATACGCATGTTCATGTATGTTTGTAGGTTTACACGACCTAGATTGCTCCTAAATTTGAAGGGTTTTCATCCTCTCGTAACCAAACCTTAGTTATCCAGGCGGCCCACGAGCGGTCGTAATAAAACATTGGTCACCCGGGTAGCCCATGAGTAGTCGTAATGAAACCCTGGTCATCCAGGCGGCCCACGAGTGCTCATAATAAAATTCTGATCATCCAAGCGGCCTACTAATGGTTGAACTAAACCTTGGTCATCCAAATGGCCCATTCGTGGTCAAAATCTTAGGGGGCTCAACCAGCGCATGCCATAGCCTCCTTCGTTGGGAACAAGCGTGATCAGTCAACAACGGTCATCATTAGCAAAGACTCTCATTCCAAAAGTCGACCACCCCCGTTCAGACTAGAGTGACATCACCAAGCCTTTACTCCCTCGTAAGCACGGATCAGGCATGACATGACATTTGGGTAAACTTACTCGAATGCTCAAGCCCTTCGAAAAATGCCTACGGCGTCTTAAGCAAGGCGGACGGCCAACCCATGCATAGAGTTGGCTAGGAAACACAGTAACAGAGGAATGAGAATCACGTTAAAGGCAAAAGATATGAAACGTCAATGAAATAGCCGATTTATTGATTATGTTCACTCGTCGATACATTAACTACAAAAAACCATAGCCACAAAAACTGAGGAGGGGAAAAGTTCCTAGAAAGAGGTGCTGGCAAACTGCTACAAGTTCGGGGCTCCCCCACGAGGCACTCACGACGCTGAGCAAAACAGTTCTCCAAGTTGGGGAATTTGACTTGAAAGTTGGGATCAATTAGCCAAACAATACGCCGACTAATGTTGATCCCCTCCCATAACCGTGCTAACAACATGTTCTCAACCTTGTGGGGACATATACGTGTGGCCAGCTGATTCTCCAAGGTGGCCATTTGCCCTGCAGGCTGGTCATGGCGTCGCATGGTCCAGTCAGCCTCTTCCTTTAAGCAAGCATTCTCCTTCTTAAGTCTGTTGTTCTCCTCAACAAGACCTAGTACCATGGCATATTTAAGGCTGGAATTCTCCTCTCTAAGTCGGCTTACCTCAACCTCGAGGTTGGCCAGCACCGATCCAAGAGCGACCACATCATCCCGGTGCTCAGTCCTCATCGCTTTTAGCTCCTCATCGAGCCAAGCAATTAACTTGTCCCTATCAGCAATCGATAGGTCTTGTTAGCCAATTGCCTTAACAACAACAGTAGAGACTTTTTCTTTCTGCAAAAATGATAAGTATTAGCAGCGATTAAACCAAGAGGAAGGGTAGGCAGCAAAACGTTCACCTGCCAAATCCGTCGCGCTGAAAGCACTAGCCTAGCAAGAGATCTTGACTCAGATGACGGAGGACCAGAAACGGAACATTCTCGAGTGTACCCAGCGGTAGCCTCCGCCGTAGATTCCTCCAGAAGCTGCACCACAAGGTCGTCCGTCTCTAACGGCTTTCCAACATCATGCCCTTCTAGCTTTCCCACAGCTCGTATAGGCTCCTCAGCAGTGGCCTCCTCCGTGATCTCTACCCTAACCTCAACCACCGGTTGAGGTTCTTTGATAGTTGACACTCTTGGCTCCCTTAGAGTCTACTTAGGAGCCGGCTCGTCAGATGTCATGATAGCTAGCTCAACAGGAGGCTCAATAGGCACCTCCCTGGGTTCCCTTGCTGATACCTTCTCCGGCGGTTTAGCAACGCCCTCAATGACGGCCTCCGAGGAAGGTTCCAACCTCGTTAAGCACTCCGACTGCTGGAGGGAAAGAATAACACAGCTAGGGGTGAGATACAACTTCTCCCTAAAAATCTTAACGGCAGAACCTTCGCCACATATGCTGGAGCTATCCCTTATTCCAGCCAACTGGCCAATTAGCACATTTTCGGGACCAGTGGAGGAGGATGAGGAAGGCCTTACTGTTGCCACCGCCATTGTTGGACTAGTGGGAGAACCACCATCGGATGACTCCCTGATTGTAAGGACCCCGATTTTCCTCCTCTTGGAGGCCTTCATCAGCTCCTGTTCTAGTGACAGAGGCCACCACTTGGCCTTCCTGACATCATCGCGAGAAACCAGGTGGTCTCTTCGAAAATCCAAGTGATGTTTCTTTACCAGCTCGAAGAGCCACTCCAGGGACTCCGTCTCCGTCTCAATAGGAGTCCCGGTATAAATCTCAGGAACCTTGCCACATTCCCTGGCCAACGGCCAGGACCCGTCCACATAAACAAAAAAAGAACATGTCCTTTCAATTCTTCAAGGAGTTGTAAATGGTGATGCTAACTTGGAGACCACCCCGTTGAGCCAAAGAGACCCACTCTGCTCCCTGGTTGACCTTGATAGGACCTTCACCATCTCCACCGTCAACTTCCTCGAATGCTGACGAAGGAAAATACAGAACGTGCATAGATACCACACATCATTGGCATGAAGATGTGCAACAAGGACCCTGAGAGCGATCAGAATCTCCCGTAACTCGTCGGGAAGGGGAAGGCGTAGCCCACTCCTCAAATGGGCCTCATAAATGGTGATACAACCTTCAGGTGGTGAGCATGCTCTGTCTTCCTTATCAAGAACGTGGGGAATGATCACTTTAATAATGTTGTACTCAACATACAACTCTTTCAGGTTAGTCTCCCAGAGGCTTGAAGTGATCTATGCAATAGGAGAACTAAGCAAGAGTGTAAGGAAAGAAGTGGTGCAACACTTAGAAAAAAAATACTCACTCAAAGACAATGGAAGGCATGAAAATTTCAAAAATGAGACGAACGAACAACTTGAAGGCAGCACAAACGCCAGCCAAAGTAACCGCCTCGTAAACAAGTGCTATCATTATTGCCACGTGGCGCACCCTGAATGGGCACTGATGAACTAGATCCCTCGGTGCATTAATTACCGGGATCTCTAATTCACTGTGTGCAGACACGTGGCCACCTTTTCGTCTGAATAAAATAACTAATGATGGCACGTCACTCCACTCCCATAAGTCCTCCGGACCTTGGCCTTGACGGTTAACAAATCTAGTCAACATCTCCTTTTGCAAGTTCTCCGTACCTTGACCTTAACGGTTAACAATCTGATCAACATTTTCTTTAGAAGGTTCTCCGGACCTTGACCTTGACGGTTAGCAAATCCGGTCAATATTTTCTTCAGAAGGTTCTTCAGACCTTGGCCTTGGCGGTCAATGAATTTGGTTAACAATCCCTTCAGTAGGTTCTCTGAATTTTTGCCAGGACGGTTAGCAAAATCGGTCTACTTTTCCTCTGGTAAGATCTTAAGATTTTTGGGTTGGATAGTCAACGGATCCGGTCAATGAATCTTGGTGGACTCCAAGCCATGCGGCCCATCAAGGACATGCTAGAGGTTAGAAATTAGACCATCAGTATGGGGGGTTAGTGGTGGGTACTCCCATAGTGGACTGGCTTAGGAAGGAAGAACACCCCAAATCCACGAAGGCCCATGCATTGGCCTAGACGATCAATACAAACCGTTGATCAAACGAAAGGCCAATGAAACCAGTATAAGGACGGACGACTAGTATCAGGGACAGTTAACATGTCTGTTAACCAGCAGCACTATAACATGCCTCCTCTCGAATCAGCTTTACATGGGCCAGGCCCAGTTTTACTTGTAGCAGCTTTCTTCCCTGATTTTGCGCTTCCCTAGAAGGAAACCTCCACAATGATGGTCACCAGCAGATTCAACACTCACCCCATGAGAAAAGTGTCAGATTCTCTCCCCTGTATGCTGTAAAATCATAGCCGTTGTAAAGTACAGAAGGAAGGAGAACCTCCCAAGGAGCCATTACCACCATTAATGCCAGTGCCACGAATGGAAGCTATTTCACTAGAGCGCTGAAATCTCGCGCTCCTTCCTAAGGAAGGATTCTCAACCTTTTGACTATAAGAAGGCCGTGGAGTCAACACTCCAATGAGGCCTTCTAAAAGAGAACAAATGCTCTCATACTCATACGAGTTGCTCTGACATTCACATTCCTCTTTCTAGAGGAATCCCTAAGAGTTTGCCCGATGTATTCTCAAGCTCTCACGCTTTTAGGATGCCTACGCTCTCGATTCTTCTTGTCACCACGGTCCCCAGAAATTGAAAGTCAGGAATCAACACTCTTCACAAGCGGCATTAACCTCTCCCAGCGAGAGCCAAATCATCCCCACAAACACTCTCTATTTCTCACATTCATTACATCATTTCTTCTACTTTCTTGATTATTGGAAGGCTATTTACTGATTTGAGTGTCGGAGTATTTTCGGTGGGATAATATCCCGCCGGCACCTGACCTTTTATTTGTCTTAGTAGTGTGCAGAACCCAAACTCGGTGGACAAAGCCGAATTCAGAGATCGATGTAACCTAAACTCGTTCGAAATTTGGTTTCAGGACGTATTAATTATCAAAAATAATATATCATTATTATTTATTATTGATTTATTGATAATTAAATATATAGATGAGGTTATTAAAAAGTTAAGTATTAGTAAATTTAAAATTAGTTTATTAAATTTTTTTTAAAAAATTAAATTCAAAATATTACTCATTAATTTATTGAGTTAAGTTTAAATAGACTGAGCACACGTATTTTAATAGAGTTTGTTAATGGTTCAATATAAATGTATTAAATTATAAAAAAAATAGACAATTATTATTTTATATAATACATTATAATTAAAAATTATATTGAATATATAATTTATAATTTTTAATGGGTATACCAAAAATAGGCTGGCTCAAAAAAGTCAACTAAAGCCAAAGAATGACGATCAACACTTTGACGGCCCAGCGTTGACCGTCCTGGGCCAACTCGCTCGTAGACGGTCAACTCAAACGTTGACCGTCCACGTTCTGCACGTTGGGCCCAAATAGGCTTTTCTACAGTAATGAGCCTGGTCCGTTTGGGCCCACGATTCATCAGGCGGCCAACAACGGCTTTTCAGGCATCATCCGCGATCCCAGTTGGCATCCGAAACGGACATTGATAAAATTGGCGCCCTTCACATAAGGAAGGTGCCAGATTTTTCTAATTCATTGCCAACTGGAGATCTCCAACGGTAACATGCCCAGAAGGAAGGTGACCGGCTTGAAAAGCTATTAGCCGCCTCAGAAGGAAACTATCACGCTCAACTTGGCAACTGGCATTGCTCCAGAAGGCAAGCCATCCAAGAATAATACTGGAAATCACTTCTTCCAAAGGAGGAAGATCGCCCCCTCAACCATAAATAAGCACTTGAGTCATCATTCAAGGCATTCTCTCCTTTACGCTTTCAACCACGCTTACAAACGCATAGGCTTTTAGTTACGCCAAACACATGCAAACTCTTGTAGACAAGAACTGGAACTCTCACCACTGAGACGATCTTCTGTTCTCTGCTGGAACTCATAGAAAAAACCTAAGGCAAACAATGTGCCACCGACGGCCGTTCACTGCCTCTCCACCCTCCAAATTCAAGACGATGGCTTTGGCCTCTCTTACATCTGGAGATCCAGGCACTCCTGTCCTTCTCTCTTTTCTCTCAGTTTCTATTACCTTCTAATTGTCAAAGGTTACTTACTGACTTGAGCGTCGGAGTATTTTCGATGGGATAAATTCCCACCAACATGCCACCTCCTATGTTTTTTAGTGGTGTACAGGATTCACGCTCAGGGAATAGAACCGGTTCAACCATCCAGACGAATCCGAATCCGTTCGAAGTTTAGATCTAGGTACGCATCATTGGCGCCGTCTGTGGGAAACGCCTACAAAAGCTAACCACAATTCTCTCCAATGCTCTCTTCACCTTCTGACTCTACAATAGTTAACATGAGAGCCCAATCTAGCGATCCCACTAGGGATGCCACCAACCCCGATTAGGACCACGCTGCTGGTGCCACGGTCAACGAGGCTACGGGCGGAGTACCACAGCCCTATTTTCAACAACTGATGGAGCAAATGTAGGCCAATACGCGCCTGCTCCAAATACTTTGCTATCAGAACAAGCAAAGACTGCAGGCGACTCCTCCAGCAGCCGTCCCTACACCAGCCACCAAAAGAGGTGGCCAGAGAAAAAAGATGCCAGCCAAAAGGTCCCAGAAAGCCA
>JAOVVI020013986.1:0-11656 GCA_028571085.2 Nepenthes alata | reverse complement strand
TTACTCTTAGTGCTGCTGTTTACTTCATTTGATCTGAACGTAACCGAAGAACCTTTGACGGAGCCAATGGAAAACCCCTCATTATCTTGCGAGCCTGATTGCTGATACTGTTCGGTGAAAATTGGGTATCAATATCAAGGGGGATGAGGGGCACGCTAGGATTGTCATGATGCGCTGGAGCTTATCTGGGTTTCCTGTGGAGTAGATTGGTGGTGTGGGCGAGTTGTTGTGGATGTGTTGTTCTGTTCAGTGGTTTGGCCGAAGAGTCCGTTTGCTCCCTTGCCGTGGTCTTTTAGGCTTTTCCTGGCCGTGAGGATGTGGCTGCGTTATGTATGCATCCCCTGTCCGAGGCTCTAGATGGTCCGAGGACTGATAGAGGAGTAGATAGCGTGATACTGTTCGGGGCTTTGATTATTATTTGTTGGGTGCTCGGATTGTGGTGTCTGCATAGTGATTGTGCATTAGGTATGCAATCCCTGTCCGAGGGCATGTGGGGTTCGAGGACTGTTTGTGGAGTACAACGCGGTATACTGTTCGGGGCTCGGATCATTCTGTTCGGTCCTCGGATTGAAGTGTCTCTGTGAAGTTTTGTCCTCGGACTTGGCTGAGTGGCCCGAGTACCCGTGGTTCTCGTCTCTCAGTCCGAGGCCGTTGTGATGTTTCTGTTCCGGGGTTGTTGAGGCATCGGTATGGGAGCTTACCCTGTCCGGGACCTTGGGGATTCGGGGACAGGTAGGTTGATTCTGTTTTATTCCTGTACATGGCTGTATGCCGCTTTTGTTGTCCTGTGTTACTGCCTAGTGCCTGCTCGGACAGGTTTTTTTGTAGTTTGTTTGGTGCTCGGGGTATGCCCCAGCGGATTATGGTTTTTACTCTATGTCAAATACATGGAGTAAAATCATAGTTTCTGTAATATTCTTTTCTTCTGATAATCTAAAATTCTTATTTACCAAAAAAAAAAGGCCTTTATCCTATATGTTAGAAGTATATTTTTTTTAGAAACTCCTGCATCCCCCGAACCATCTGATAATAGACCTAGCCTCAATGAATACAAAGAGAATGAGAACAATTTAAGACAAATAGTTTTTATCCGGCAAGTATGCTCTATAAATATTTTACATACTTTTTAAAAATCTTTGATATGCCAATAGAGACTTTCAGAGCTTGTACCATGAAATAGAGGTAATACTTGAATTATCCTAGGCTTGATGTTCAAGTTTTGTTAATTTAAGGAGGACATAATACATGACACTATGTTGTATTGTACGTAAATAGTGATTCACGAAGGCTACAATAGGTTTTAATAAGATATTGGAAAAGGTTTCCATTGGCACTGCCCTGTTCAACTATGTGTGCAATAAGTGACATTCAAAAGTGCAATTAAAACTGAAATTTAAACTAAGTTGCAAAATATAACTGAAATATACAATCGATTAAATAATAAAAAATATGCAAACAACATCAAAAAACAAATAAAAAAAGTATTTTTCATGTTAATTCAATTAATTTATTTTTATTTTTTTAAAACTAAAAAATTACAAAAAAATAAAGAAGAAAAATAAAGCAAACAAAGAGGTGATGGGTATGGCAATCCATATGCCGGCTCGAAGACTCAACCCGCTAAAGGAAGAATGGCCCAAGAAGCGGAAACCCAGCAGAATGCTCCCTAAAATCAATATCCAATAGGTTTAGCGGTCGACCTAGAAAGCACGATTTGACACCATCCAACGATAAACAGGAAATTAGAGCTAATTAGCGACATACTTCGACAGCCGCTACCCCGAGTCGGCTAACAACAAGACAACTCAGCGTGTATATTCATATATTTACATATTCGGGCGGTAGTTACCATAATCTAACCCCAACGGTTGTCCCTCTAACTTAACAGCCGACAACTCAAGAAATATGTCAAGAATATCGTCCAATGATTGCATATCGCCCTAAAATGACAGTCACAACTCAACAATTCTTCTCAGGTGATAATTACCATATAATGCCCCATGATCACTCAGACAATGGGTGGAATATTCCTAGACAACAACGGTTACTATAATCACTCCCTGTGATCATTGAAACAGCTAAGCAAATCCACACAGACAATTGCCACCAATCGTGAGGCCCAACGATGGCTAAACTGACACTTGCTCTATATATATGACCCTTCCTCCACAGGAAAGGGGATGGACTCTTGAATTCACAAAGAAGGCTCCTAAGGCTCAATTGTTCCAACACATTGAGATCACACAACCAAAGAAAAGTCACTCTACTCGCAAGTGCATCCTGTCCAAAGCCACTCCACTCATAAGTGCATCGCTCTAACAAGCCGTTTTTCTTAAAGAGCACATCCTCCAAAAAGTTGCTCCCAACCAAGCGCACTTCTCGGAGTCTTATCCTCCAACCAACACTCAATCCCTCTAATTCGTACATCCACGCATTACACTATTTCATCCTTCTATCTTTCTATTCGACTAAAAAAGATTACTAATTTAAATATTAGAGGACATATTAGGGAGCAAGTCTCGCTATTCTTTGATCTATTATTTGTTAGTTTTGGTATGCAGGAACCAAGTCTGAAGTAACAAAGACAGGACCCTCTTTTGTTTGACTTGTCTAGCAATATTAGGCAGCTTCCTAATTTGTTCAATAATCTGAATCTAAGAACACATCATTGGCACCACCTATAAAAAATCGCAATGAAAATCCTACCCCCACAATCAAAACTAGCAAGAATGATGAACACCAATGCACAAGTCATTGCAATGGCTAAAGACGTTGTCTCCTATGGTGACGACCCCTCCGTCGGAAGCCACAGAGACGTATAACCGGTCCCAAATATGTAGACACTCGTTACCCAAATGGACACTATGTCCAAACTGATCGCAACCATTTGCACGTGTCTGGACGAGTGATAGTTGCAGGCTCCCTCCTTTAACTCTCAGCCTTTGGCATCCAAGAGAGGAAATCGAATGAAGAGACAACCCACCCAGAAGACGCAATGACCTAACGACCTCGAGGCTCGAGCGGCCACGAGCGACAGGACCCAAATATGGATGGACGACCGACTGATTCATGGAGCGCCGGATGAGAGCCTAGAGTGACAGAATTCACATTGCTTCCATGACGATCGGAGGCCCCTAGCCCAAGAAGAAGTCTCATGGAGCACACAACTCAGGAGGGGCCATAGCCGCCCAGTCCAGCACATCTCTCCAAACCAGTTGAAATTAAGGACCTTTCTCAATGCAAAGAAGATTACATCCTCCTCTTAGATGGAGAAGAGGGTACGTAAGATCGAGTAGCAAGTTTTTAGAGAAAGCATCAATAAACACTTCGCTGACCTAAGAAATTCACCATTCATAAGGGGTTCGGATGCACCGCTTCCTCGCAAGTTTAAGATGTCGATCGTGGAACCCTATGATAAAAGTTTCAATCTGATGGGCTATCTGGATCACTTTCCCACTCTACTGGGCTTCTAGGGCCCTAATGCCACCGCCATGTGTCTGTACTTCCCTCTAATGCTCAAAGAAAATGCTCGGATCTAGTACTATTACCTACAACCAAACGCGATTCAAACATTCTCGAAATAGGCTGGCATCTTTTTGTCACAATTTGCCTCCAGTCGAAGGGAGGAGAAACAACATTGGCACCATATCCACATTCGATAAGGGCTAAATGAAAGTTTGAAGCACTTTCTGGCCCGAAAGATATTCAAACTTACTGAAGAGGTGAAATTAAACACCTTTGCATCTGGATCTTTTAGGCTGTGCAACTAGGGCTTGGATCTTTTAGGCTGTGGTTCTGAAGTGCTGGCCGTGGATCTATTTGGATGCAAGGATTTCTTCTGATGCGGTGAAATTCCTTTAGACTGTTGTCTGAAGTTATTGTCTGATCTCATAATGGCCGGAGTGGTTGATTCCCCCATAGGCCGGAGTGGTTTTGCGTGAGATGAGGCCGGAGTGGCTTTGCATCTAGATAATTGAATCCAGAGTGCAATTGGCCGGAGTGCAATTTGTCGGAGTGCATTTTGCCAGAGTACATTTTGCCGAAGTGCATTTTGCCGGAGTGAAATTTGCCGGAGTGTAATTTTTCGGAGTACAATTTGCCGGAGTGCCATTTGCCGGAGTACAATTTACCGGAGTGCAATTTGCTGGAGTGCTTTTCTGCTGGAGTGCTATCTGCCGGAGTGTATTTTTACCGGAGTGCAAGTCGGAAAAACACTTGGTAAAAATATAGTTCTTTGTACATTTTATTTTAATTTAATATAATTAATTACTTACCAAAAAAAGAAATTAAACACCTTTATAATGATTTTACAGTGAGGCAGCTTCTTCAAATACAAGATGTAGCAGGAGCCTTAGACCTTCCAATAGGTTGTGATCGTTGCTCGTGCATATATAGTAGTCAAGGAAGCCAACGAAGTAAAGTAGTCAAAGTGCACAAACCACCACCATCCGGGGTTAATGAACGGGAAGAAGAGAAATGGAAATAACACTATTTTTGAGATCTTGAGAAGTAGCCAAGGATCGAATCATGCATCATATGAGAGTTCAAGCCTCTAGACTTGACTCTGATGAATGATACTCGAACAGATATTCTCATGCAGATTAGGGATAAAAAGTTCCTAAAGTAGTCGAGGTAGCCCAAAAAACAAAAGGAAGGATATCAATTAAAATACTATTTCTACCATCAATTTTTGAGCCATAGCATTGAAGGTTGTCAAACTCTGTAGAAGGATATCAAGGCTCTCGTCAAAAAAAGGGAACTCGACCAAATTATTGCAAAAATCAAGGCAGACCCCCGATGGAGCAGGCAAAGATGAGCAGGAGCAGCTAAGAAATTGGGTCGTGGTTAGGGTAGTCAACATAGTAGCTATGAGGCCATGCAAGAGCGACACCCTAGACCGCCCAGAGAAAGTTTCCAACTGCAAGAAGCGAGGGTAGGACTTAGGAATGATATCATTAGTTTTAGTAAAGATAATAACTTCTCATACTGATCCTCTGGTTATATCTGTATTCTTTTTGGACATCACGATTGATTACTAATTTAAACGAGTCTTTATTGATAATAAAAGTTTACAAAATTTGATATATCTCAACACCTACTTTAAGCTCAAACTAAAATAGAATCAGATGAAATCAGCAAAGGGACCCTTATACAGGCTAAACAATGAACCCGTCCCAATCTAGGGGACCATTCAGCTAGAAGTCACGCTGGGAATGTATCCAAAGATGGCATCCCACATGCTCATGTTCCTATTGATTGACCTACTCTCAGTCTATAACACTATCCTAGGATGTTGAAGTTTTGTTAATTTAAGGAGAACATAATACACGATACTATGTTGTATTGTACGTAAATAATCACGAAGGCTACAATAGTTGTTAATAAGATATTGGAAAAGGTTTCCATTGGCACTACCCTATTAGACTATGTGTGCAATAAGTGACATTCAAAAGTGCAATTAAAACTGAAATTTAAACTAAGTAGCAAAATATAACTGAAATATACAATTGATTAAATAATAAAAAATATGCAAACATCAAAAAACAAAAAATAATAATTTTCATGTTAATTCAATTAATTTATTTTTATTTTTTTAAAACTAAAAAATTACCAAAAAAAAAGAAAAATAATGCAAACAAGAGGTGATGGGTATGGCAATCCATATGCCGGCTCGAAGACTCAACCTGCTAAAGGAATAATGGCCTAAGAAGCGGAAACCCAGCAGGATGCTCCCTAAAATCAATATCCAATAGGTTCAGGGGTCGACCTAGAAAGCACGATTTGACACCATCCAACGATAAACAGGAAATTAGGGCTAATTAGCGACGTACTTCGACAGCCGCAACCTGAGTCGGCTAACGACAAGACAACTCAGTGTATATATTTATATATTTATATATTCGGGTGGTAGTTATCATAATCTAACCCCAACGGTTGTCCCTCTAACTTAACAGCCAACAACTCAAGAAATATGTCAAGAATATCGCCCAATGATTGCATATTGCCCTAAAATGACAGTCACAACTCGACAATTCTTCTCAGGTGATAATTACCATATAATGCCCCATGATAACTCAGACAATGGGTGGAATATTCCAAGACAACAACGGTTACCATAACCGCTCCCTGTGATCACTAAAACAGCTCAGCAAATCCACACAGACAATTGCCACCAACTGTGAGGCCCAACGATGGCTAAACTGACACTTGCTCTATATATATGACCCTTCCTCCACGGGAAAGGGGATGGACTCTTGAATTACCAAAGAAGGCTCCTAAGCACAAGTGTTCCAACACATTGAGATCACACAACCAAAGAAAAGTCCCTCTACTCGCAAGTGCACCCTGTCCAAAGCCACTCAACTCATAAGTGCATAACTCTAACAAGTAATTTTTCTTAAAGAGCACATCCTCCAAAAAGTTCTCCAAGTGCATAACTCTCGGAGTCTCATCTCCAACCAACACTCAATCCCTGTAATGCGTACATGTACGCATTACACTCTTTCATCCTTCTATCTTTCTATTCGACTAAAAAAGATTACTAATTTAACTATTAGAGGACATATTAGGGAGCAGATCCCACTATTATTTGATATATTATTTGTTAGTTCTGGTATGCAACAACCAAGTTTGAAGAAACAAAGACCAGACCCTCTTTTGTTTGACTTGTCTAGCAATATTAGCCAGCTTCCTAATTTGTTCAATAATCTGAATCTAGGAACACATCATTGGCGCCACCTGTAAAAAATGCAATGAAAAGCCTACCCCCACAATTGAAACTAGCAAGCATGATGAACACCAAGGCACAATTCATTGCAATGGCTAGAGACGTTGTCTCCTACGGCGACGAACCCTCCGTCAGAAGCCACAAAGACGTATAACCGGTCCCAGATGTGTAGACACTCGTTACCCGAATGGACACCATGTCCAAACTACTCACAACCATTTGCACCTATCTGAACGGGTGATAGTTATGGGCTCCCACCTTTAACTCTCAAACTTTGGCATCCAAGAGAAGAAATCAAAGGAAGAGACAACCAACCCAAAAGGACCAAGGACCTGATGACCTCGAGGCCCAAGCGGCCATGAGTAACAGGACCCAAAAATGGATGGACGACCGACTGAGCCATGGAGCACCAGATGAGAGCCTAGAGTGACGGAATCCACATTGCTTCCATGATGATCGGAGGCCCCTATCCCAAGAAGAAGTCTCATGTAGCACACAACTCAGGAGGGGCCATAGCCGCCCAGTCTAGCACGTCTCTCCAAACCACTTGAAATTAAGGACCTTCTTCAATGCAAAGAGGATTACATCCTCCTCTTAGATGGAGAAGAGGGTACATAAGATCGAGTAGCGGGTTTTCAGAGAAAGCATCGATAGACACTTCGCTGACCTAAAAAGGTCACCATTCATAAGGGTGGTCTGGATGCGCTGCTTCCTCATAAGTTCAAGATGCCGATCCTGGAACCCTGTGAAAAAAGTTTCAATCCGATAGACTATCTGGATCACTGTCACACTCTAGTAGGCTTCTAGCGCCCTAATGCCGCCGCCATATGTCTGTACTTCCCTCTAACACTCAAAGAAAATGCTCAGATTTTGTACTACTACCTACAACCAAACTCGATTCAAACATTCTAGAAAGAGGCTGACATCTTTCTGTCACAATCTGCCTCCAGTCGAAGAGAGGAGAAACAACATTGGAACCTTATCCACCTTCGATAAGGGCTAAACAAAAGTTTGAAGCACTTTTTGGCCTGAAAGATATTCAAACTCACTGATGTGGTGAAATTAAACACATTTATAATGATTTTACAGTCAGGCGACTTCTTCAAACACCAGATCTAGCGGAGCCTTAAACCTTCCAATAGGTATAGATCGTTACTCGTGCATATAAAGTAGTCGAGGAAGCCAACGAAGTAAAGTAGTCAAAGTGCACAAACCACCACCATCCGGGGTCAACGAACGAGAAGAAGAGAAATGGAAATAACACTATTTCTTGAGATCTCGAGAAGCAGCCAAGGATCGAATCATGCATCATATGGGAGTTCAAGCCTCTAGACCTGACTCTGCTGAAAGATACTCGGACAAATATCCTCATGCAGATTAGGGATAAAAAGTTCCTAAAGTAGTCGAGATAGCGCAAAAAATCAGAGGAAGGATATCAGTTAAAATACTATTTCTACCATTGATTTCGGAGCCATAGCATTGAAGGTTGTCAAACTCCGTAGAAGGATATCAAGGCTCTCATTTGAAAAAGGGATCTTGACTAGATTTTTGCAAAACTTAAGGCAGACCCCCGGTGGAGCAATCAAAGATGAGCAGGAGCAACTGAGAAATTGGGTCATGGTTAGGGTAGTCAACATGGTAGGTATGAGGCCACCCAAGAGCAACACCCTAGACAACCCAGAGAAAGCTTCCAACAGCAAGAAGTGAGGGTAGGACTTAGGAATGATATCATTAGTTTTAGTGAAAATAATATGACACATATAATAACTTATTATACTGACCCTCTAGTTATATCTGTATTCATTTTGGACAGCACGATCGACTATCAATTGAAACAAGTTTTTATTGATAATAAAAGTTTACAAAATTTGATATATCTCAATAACTACTTTAAGCTCAAACTAAAAAAGAATCAGATGAAATCAGCGAAGGGACCATTATACGGGCTAAATAATAAACCCGTCCCAATCCAGGGGACCATTCAGCTAGAAGTTATGCTGGGAATGTATCCAAAGATGGCATCTCACATGCTCATGTTCCTAGTGATTGATCTACTCTCAGTCTATAACACTATCCTAGGATGACTTTGCCTAATAACATTCGAAGTAGCAACATCGATCCTATATCTAAAAATAAAGTTCCCGACATCATGCAGCATCAAAGAAGTTCTAAGCGACCAAGTTACTAGCTAGATAGTAAGTCCTACAATAATTCACCCAAGCGACTCCTAAATAGCTAGTTGAAGATTTTGATCTCCAGGACGAACTGACTCTATAATAATTGCAATCTGATAAGTCCAATGGAAACTCACTGATGAGTCACCAATGTGATTAGTTAATAACATTCCTCTGACAAAACTCTGAGCATTCGTGTGGACTACTACAAACATGTCAGGGATACCGATTAAAGTAATCGTTCACAAGTTGAACTTCGATCCCGATCACAAGCACATTAAGTAAAAGCGGAGAAATCACTCTATCAAGAAGCTGATTGCTATACGGGAACAGGTGAAGAAGCCACTTGTCACAAGTGAACTCCACATCAAACAGAGCAATGAAAAATGGAGGATGTACATTAATTTCACCGATGTAAATAAGGCATATCCGGAAGATAATTTTTTGCTCTCAAGGATTGATCTACTTGTGGACTCTACATCTAGGAATGAAATGCTAAGTTTTTTGGATGTCCACTCGAGTTATAACTAGATCTTGGAAAGTCCAAAATATGAAGAATATACTTTTTTAATGACCTATTAGGGGACATATTGTTACAAAGTTATACCCTTCGGTCAAAAAAATATATTAGCCACATATCAAGAGCTCGTAAAAATAATATCTATGGCTTAGATCGAACGAAATATGGATGTGTATATGGATAACATGCTCATCAAAAGTAAAACATCTACGCTCATATTTGTAACCTTGGTGAGCCCTTTGAAGTACTTTGAGCGCGCCAAATGAAACTGAATCCGACCAAGTATGTCTTTGGAGTATATTCTTGGAAGGTCTTAGGCTTTATCGTCTCCCAACATGGAATCAAAAAAAATCTCGAGAAGGTAAAAACAATCATAGACCTGAGCCCACCTTGAACTGTGAAGGAAGTCTAGAGGCTCACTAGGAGACTCATAGCACTCTCTCATTTCCTTGCAAAATTGTTAGAGACGTATCTCCCCTTCTTTAAGGCATTGAGAGGAATAAAGGCGAGCGGCTTTTTGCAGACAGTCAACTGCTAAGCAACCTACCTTGCCAGTCACCCTCTCTTGACATCACCCTAAGAAGGCGAATAGTTATACCTATACTTTGCTGTTTCGAATACAACGCTAAGTTTAGTTCTGATCAGATAGAGTTAAAGATACAACAACCAATCTACTATGTCAGAAAAGTTTTGATAAATATCGAGACTCGTTACTCGCACACCAAAAGGATTGCTCTGGTACTTGTCTATTCTGTTAGGAGCTACAGTCATACTTTCATGCACACAAAGTTATCGCCTCGACTGACTAGCCATTAAAAGAAATCTTATAGAGACCCAGATATTTGGGCAACTAGTCAAATAGGTCATTGAATTGTGATAGTTTAACGTGATATTTTGACTGTGACCGGTCATAAAAGGTCAAGCCCTTGTAAATTTCATAGTCAAAATGATAATCCCAATTCTAGATGCCCTTAACCTAAACGAAGGCATCAGCCAACAAGAAGACGCACCGATCTAGGTATTACATGCGGACGGATCATTGACTCAATTAGAAGCAGACGAAGTATGGTTTTGAGGATTCCAGATGAGTCAGAGAGGAAATACTCTATGACCATTGGATTTTTGATAAGCAACAATATTACCAAATACGAAGCATTACTTGCCAGAGTCTGGTTGTTAAAGAAATGCTTAGTGAAGAATCTGATTGTCTACGATAACTCAGAGCTCATCGTCAATCAAGTCCTCAAAAATTTTGAAGTGTCTAGGCATTTGATTGTGAGATACCTTGTTAGAGGGAAAGGCCTAACCAAAATGTTTGACAAAATCAAGATAGATCATATCCCGAGGGAGGACAATTGGAAGGAAAATTAGCTGGCTAATGCAGTTACAATCGATAATCCCGAACAATGTGCTTGAGATATGCAAGAGTTCTTGCTTCCCCGAGCATAGAAGATCCAAGCAAGAAGTGTTACAGACCTCAAATGATAAAAACTAGATGATTCCATATAAAAGGTACTTAACTAACAACCTTTTACCAGAACATTTGAATGAAGCCAAGCACATAAAAAAGATAGCAGGCTAGTACATCATCATTAATGGAAAACTATACCGTCAAGGGTACCCAACCCCCTTCATGCGGTGTCTCATGGCAGAAGAAGCTAACTACGCGTTGAGCGAGGTGCATCTCGGTATCTGCGGATCACACATCGGATACAAACCTTTAGCATTCAAATTCTGTGAGGTTCCGGATTTAAGAAGCTGATAATAATAATGTCATTAGTATAATAATGATTAATACTAATCCTATGGAATGATTAAGGTTTAGTATCGGAAGAAAAATCGGGAAAGTGTTCGGGTTCTTGCTGCTGAAGCACGGCCAGTAGGCTTGTGCCTGCTGGGCGCTCGAGCCGTGGCTCGAGCGCAGTTTCCAGAATCCCTCCCCGCCTTCTCTCCTCTCATTTTTGCAAGGGTCTAGGGTTTTAGAGAGAGGGAGCGCCAGTTTTAGAGAGAAAAGAAGAAAGATCGAGGCCGTGGAGTCTAAATCCATCCGAGAGCCAGGTATAAAAGTGAAAGCACGCTGGCAAGTGTTCTCATACCCACTTCTCGTTCTCTTTTGATGTTTTGTTTGATTTCGTTGGGTATTTTGTCTCGATACCCGCCGTGAATGGTAGAATCTTGAAACCCATGACTTGAGGTCCAAGAATATGTAGTTAGTTGTTCGAACCGTGTCCGATT
>JAOVVI020013985.1:0-11656 GCA_028571085.2 Nepenthes alata | reverse complement strand
GAGGCTGATGACTATGCCGAGGAAAGGCCTCAAACCTCTAGACAATCACCTTAGTGATTATCTTATATATGACATTACATGAAGATATGGGTAAAAAATGATTAAGAGTCTCTTTGGTTTTAAAAAAATTTAAAGAAGAGAAAGTAATTAGAAAAAGATTAAAATAAAAGAAAAAAAAAGCATTTTCTTTTTTTTTTATTTGAATGTTGATGGAAAATCACATGAATAAGAAAATAAATTTATTATAAAAGTATTTTATATTAGTTTGATTGTCTAGAAAAAATAAAGAGAAAAATATTACGTATTACGATTTCCTTTTATATTTTCCCTTAAATTTATTAATTATAATTTCCCATGAAACTAAATATAATAAATATTTTCCTTTAATATTTTCCATTTCCCCTAAACTGTCTCTTGAACCAATCAGACTGTAAAGGATTCTGGGTTGAATTTGGAGATAAAGGCAATGAGTGTGTGGTTGATATTGTCTCGTAGTGCGACCTTGAGCATTTTGTGAAGATCATCCATAACCATGTCCCACGAGTATTTGAAGAACATCCCCTAGGACCATCGAGTCTAGCTGCTTTAAAGACTATAGAATCTAGTGCTTTCTTTGTTTCTTTCATTGCAGGGTGAGCACATCTAGCTTCGTAGATGAAATTATTGGCCGATATGTATATGTCTTGATTCCATTATAATTTCATGATATATTATTATATCGATGATATATTCAAAATATCTACCTATAAACTCAATATTTGGCTGATATATCGATGATACAGCTCTACTGCTTATGGTTTTTAGAAAAAAATTTCTTTAAATATATCCATTGTCATATATATTGCTTGATATGTCCAATACTGATAAGACTGTGACTGATATCAATACCGATATTTTATTCTATGATCACTGATGATTGACTATCGTATCCTATTCTCTTGATGATTCGGGGCTCCGGGATTGCAGTAATGCCTGGTTTGATGCTTCGAGTAATGCCCCACCTTTCCCGGCCACACCCGATATAGTTGTAGGAGATGATGTGCATTAAGACAGGTTGATGATACTCCCATATCTTCCTCTATTCCCTCAAAGTGAGGTTCCTGGTTTCAAAAATCCATTACATCCAGCAGCCTGCCATCCCCCACTGTCCTTTTGAGTTGGAGGGTTGTAGAGTGGGTTGGCAGTGAGCTGCAGTTCCAGCTCAGATGAGGTGGTTACGTGTTCGGGTTCCATCTGGGTCTTCATCTGTGTCCGGGTTGGGTGGCTGATAAGTGCAACCTGTAGGCTAGTTGAGCTTTTTATATTTTTGTTGGCTATACCTGTTTTCACTGATGTGATGTTTGATCAGGCTATTTCGATTGGCTTTTGTGTTATGTTTCCTGTTGGAATGGTCTCTTTTCTTCAAGGTTCTTGAGATTTAAAATTTTAAGCTTAATTCTAATTCTGTTGGGATTTGAATTAGGTAGAATTCAAATTTTATTATTTAGATTGTATAAATAATTAAATTATGAAAGAAAAAATAAAGTTAAGTCATGATAATTTGTTAATTCATACATAAAAGTAAAACAAATTCTAAATTTTTTAGTATAATTTTAAAAAATCTTTTTTTTGGATATAGATACATATTATTTTGAGATATTTCTAAACAACTCACTATTAGAATTTTAGCTTCTAAGTTTTCTAAATATACTAAAAATAAAATTATGGTCGCACCACCTCTAATCAACCAAACAACCAAAAATATTTTATTAAATGGATCTTATATTCTTTGATTTTATAATACCTAATTGATAGACAATTCTTAACCTTAAAATTATAATTATTTATCCTAGCCCTAAAAATTACAAACAATTGTCCTACACTATTTTTTAATTATAAGGAATTAAAACATGAAATTAGAATTTTTCAGACAAACACCAAACAATAGAATTGAAATTAGACCAGAAATTTCGATTTTAATTCTGAATTTCAAGACCCAATTATGTGAACCGAAA
The DNA here is from genome assembly GCA_028571085.2 of Nepenthes alata. Classification (NCBI taxonomy): domain Eukaryota; kingdom Viridiplantae; phylum Streptophyta; class Magnoliopsida; order Caryophyllales; family Nepenthaceae; genus Nepenthes; species Nepenthes alata. Next base: position 9,662 of record JAOVVI020013985.1, on the reverse strand, counting down.
TGAGGCCTTGAGTTGAGGCTATCAATCGGGTTTCTTCCAGCATGTGGTGAGTATGCCGCTTCAGCTATCGAGAGGGTCTCCGATCATTCTCCCTAGGCGGAAGGTAATTCGAGATTTGGATATCTTGATACTTCCAAGTTGAACCCTCGGCCTCTTCCCGAGTGTTTCGGATGGTGGCCTTGGTGTCAACTTTAGATAATGGGTGATGCACAAGGGTGGCTAATCTAGGTCCCTGAGATGGTCTCCCGGTGCCAGCAAATTCCGCTATATTAGAATTGTCTTATGTAATGTGATATATATTTAGTAATTTATTAAAATGATTAAAAATTACACAAACGTATGGTTTTATTATATATATATATATATTTTTGGCAAAAGTTTTTCCTTAATAGGCATGGTTTTTAACGGAAAGAATGGTATTTTTGTAATTAATTAATTAGTTAATTTCCAGTCCTTTAAATGATAAAGTTAGTCGCTATAATGTGCATGGTTTTTTAGTTCATCTCCTTTCTCTTTGTAAGCAAAAATGCATTATCTATTAGATAAAAATATCGGCAAATATATATCGGTATCAGTCCCTTAATATCGATTTTTTTCGATACTGTAACAATATCATTATATGTTTTCGTATTTACAATATGTCAATTAATATGACCCTATTAGTTTATGATATTTAGAAATTTATTTCTTCCAATTATCTGATACTAATATATATTATCTTATTATATATTGACACCGATATGACTATAACCAGTATTGATATTGTCATCCATTCCATGAGCAAATTTCTAGTAGGCCTGCATGGATTGCTGTTCAATCACGAATTGGCCAAGAAGTGGTTTGCTCGAGTGAATTTCAATCGAAATCTTGGCAATATGCCCATGATCAACCATGGTAGTATTCATGTCAATCCAAATGGGCACTGATGCATCGGAAGACCAGGAAATCTGGAGGGCTTTATGATCGTGGGAAGAATTCCATTTCTAATATCTAGGATTAGAAATTAGGTTGATGAACGGTAGAAATTGTATTAAGTGATATAAATAACTATTTAATTTCCACCATTCATTCAATCAATTTTTAATCTTAACCGTTGAGTGGACATGAGAGTTTCCCATAACAATACTCGAAAGTCTGACCCACACCACCGCTTTTGTTGACTTTCTTATTAGATCGACAGGAAGTTCGAAGTCTATAGGCTACCCCTGAGATAGTGTTGGAATATTAATGATCTTCAATTAATGGGATGATCTGCTGCTTATCAATATGATTAGTAACTGCAAATTAATGACCTTTATACCGTGAATTGGAAATATGAACAATGAACTCCTGTTTATTGCTTACTTGGTTTGTTGATTCTGCCTCTGTTTCTTTGTTCTTGTCTTCGGTTTCACAGATGGCTGTCAGGCAGCGATTTGAAGACAGTTGCTCTGTTCGGTTGCCCTTCGCTTGCTCGGAGAAATGTCTTTGCTGCTAAGCGACTGCGGACGTTTTTCCACATATCCGAAAACACGGTGAGCATGCCCCCCATTAATTGCTTGAAACTTTCTTTTCTCACGGTACATGGGAACCTCGTGCTGAGAAAGACGGATGCTCTTATGAGGCTAAAGCGTTGACACTCTCCCGACATGACTAGCATGTCGGTGTCTTTCCACGTCTCTATGTCTATGTCCATACTTCTTAAGTCTTGCGTTCTCGACCGTTCCTGTAATAAAATCTACTTGTTCTCCCTTTGATTTCATGCCTGTTGGATTTCAGGTTTGCGCTAAATGCAACTTAGCGGACTCGTGCAAGTTCAAGAACCAAAGCGTGTGGAAGGGCGATACGGATAGCCTAAGCTTGTCGTCGGTAATGAGGCTTCTTATCATCTATGCTGCTGAGGCGGTTTCGCCTCTGTTAGTACTGTCCGATGAGGTGAAGGCCTGCGTAGGCCGATTGATAAAAGATGCAATAAAACTGAGTAAAACCGTTCGATGAGATCTTGAGGAGGAAATCCCAAGGTTCTCTTAGTTGCCCATTTCTTGATTATCATTTAAAATGTTTGGTTGGTATGTTTTTTTAACTTATAGAAGTAAATAAATATGTATTAAGATTGAGTAATTTTAGAAGTATGTCGAGTATAATTAGCAAAGAGAAAAATTATAGAAATAAAAACTATAAAAACCGTGAAAATTTCTTATTATGTTTTGTCTAATTAGGCCCGATTTCACGGATCAGCCTGGTTCAAGATATGAATAAGCAACGGTTAAGTTGGTCTGACATGGTTTATTGGTCATAAATTTTTATCTAAATTTAATTTGTGTTCGATTTAAATTTTATTTTAATTTAAATATTTGATATTCAAATATCAAATCATTTGAGTCTTTGTATACCCCAACGAACTGTTACAATAAAAGAATTAGTTGAGAATAAAGTTCAAAATTAAAAATATATATAATTTATTTTGCATAGATTTATTAATATAAATAAATAATCACATTATTAAATATATCTTATAAATAATAAAATAATAGTCACTATGATGTTAGCTTATGTATTGGGAAATTTTTTAAGAAAAAAAAAACTGTAGTTTTTTTTTACAGGCATATGCTATTTTTTCTATTGTTTTAGAGGGTGATTTTTTTATTTATTGGAAACTGTTTTGTCCCGGGTCCGCGATTACCACACGGATTAGAGAGTTTTCGGATTTCTAAGCACGCGGCGGCGTCAGGAGAAGGGTCCCGTCTCCGTGTCTATGAACCTGGACCTGCACAGCACAAATAACAAACGAGAGGTCAGGGGTCCGGCAGGATTTCTCCCACCGAGGCCGCTCCGACGCTCAAGTCAGCAAATTTCCGCAATGAACGAAAATGGCGCACGCTAGGAGCGGTGCGCGAATGAATGCTGTAGAGGCGTGAGAGATGCGAGTATAATGGTCCTAGCGGTGCGCGATTGAATGCTGTAGAGGCGTGAGAGATGCAAGTATAATGGTATGAAGAATGCAGTGAGCAGATTTTGGAAGACCTGACTTCCTTGATGCTCCGCAATGGGTGTCTAACTTTCCCGGAGTCTGAATAGACGTGGGATAATGATTGAGAGCTAGTTTGTGTCAGAAGGAAGTGAGAGCGTTCTCAATTTCAGCTCTTTTCTTTCTTGTAATCGAGTTGAGAAGAGGAAAACTCAGAGTTCGTAATTGGTGCGAAACCAGGAATCGGGATTGAAGAATTGGAGATCAGATCCCTTTCTCTGCGGGGTGTGGGAGCTCTTATAGGCCCCCCCTTGGACTCTGGGCGCCAAGATGCACGTTGCGAGGGCTTCCTTGCCGCTGGTCGCTTTCGTGGAGCGTCGGTCATGTCAGCTATTATTTCGCCGTGGCTGGTAGGTTCCTGGGCGCTGCCGGCCACGCCTGACATCCCCTCAGCGAGGAATGGTTGGCCGCCTGCAGGTGGCTGCGTGAGCCATTGGCGCTGTGCCAGCCGCTTCCCCATTGGCTGGCCTTTTCGTCTTTCTGTCGGCAGCGCATTAATGCGCTGCAGAATTCTCGTCGCCTTCTACCAGCGTGGCTCTGTATACGTCTCTTGTGTAACTGGGCTAAGCCTGTTATCCTGCGTGGGCTTTGTCATCCTCCTCACGGGCCTCAAAATTCTTCATGGGCCAGGATATGGGACCCAATAATATTAATCCTACGATAATTTTTTATAAGTTATTGCAATTTATTTATCTAACTGAGATTATTTATTTTTTACAATCTTTTTATCATATAACACATAATTGCTTTAAAGTTTTATATTAAAGAATAATAATAATATTTATTTTTTATTATAAATTTTATAAAATACTACCATATGTATTTATCCTCTTAAATTGAATATCCATAATCCATCCCTAATATTAAATAAAAAATATATATATTGGTCTCGTATTCAGCATAGGCCTGCCAGCCTGGTCCAAGGGGCCCAACACCGCACAATTACAGCCGTTGGATCAAATTTAATTACCACAAAAAAAAAATTCCTTTATTTTCAAATGCAAAAAATAAAAAAAATATTTTGTAGCCATTAAATTTAATTTGAATGGCCGCATTTGTGTAATATAGGCCTGTGTCGCATTAGTACGGCATACAGGCAGCTTATGTTAGTCTCGGCGGACAGTTATTTAAAATGTTAAATTGAGAGCTTAAACATTAAATCGTGGCCGTCATTTAAAACGAACGGTTACAGATTAAAAACTCCACGGGATGCATCTCAAACAGACGCGGAGAGGATCATTGCCCTTGTTTCACCGGCACCGCCTTTTTTCTTATTGTAGAACGTCTGGCTTCGTTTAATTACTTCTTCCCAACGGTCAAAACTTTCCGAAACCCTCTCACATAACCCTCTGTTCCCCCCCCCTCTCACCCAATCTCTCTACACCGCTCTCTCTGCGCCCATTCAGCCGTTGGAGATCTAACTGCTAAGTTCTCTGCTTCCGTCAATGTCGTCAGCTACGAGCCAACACGTCAATGGAAGAGATGATGTCGTGGCTCAATACGTGGACTCGTCAACGGCGACGCAACTTTTGTGCAAATTCCGCGACAACTCCGCCTTCGGTTTCGACTACTCCCAGAGTGCTCTCTGGTCGCCGTTGGTCCATCGATTTCCTCCTATCCCTTACGGTGACGACAATAATTGGCTGATGACGGCGGCAACGCCTCCTAAAACGCCTAGGACGAACCGAAAGCTCCGGTTCGATAAAGATCATAAGCTCTTCGAACGATTTTCTCTCTCTAAAATCAAGAAAAAGATAGCCACCATGGTTTCCCTCAACAAGAGCCTTCAGAAGAAAAAGAGCTTGAAATTTACGAAAGGCTCCTCTGTTTCGCCGTGCACGCCGTCCTCTAACGGAAAGGTAAATTCCTCTTCCTATACTCCTCGCTTATATGAACGGGATCATATTTGAGATGTGTCTGGGCGCATGAAATTCCGTGAAGAAGATCTAGCTATAGGCATTAGGGCTTTATTTGGTTGGATTATTTGAAAATATTTTCCCGTGATAACTGTAAATTGTAACTAACCTTCCTTTCGTCTCTAGTATACTGTAAACTTTATTCATAGTGGATCTCTCGTTTCTAGTCACCGGTCATATCTTTACTCAATCAATATCATCTCTCTCGTTCCAATGATTTTCTCAAAGCAGAGTAGGATTTTGTGCAGATAGCTGGACTGCTCTCTTTTTCCTTTTGAATAGTAGTGTAAATTAGTCTGGCGATTGCGTTTTCGCTTATGACAAAAATTTTGGGTACTAATGCACAGCAAGATAATTTTTCGCAGGGATGGGGAAAGATAATAAAGGCGACATCCAAACAATTCAAGAAGAAGAAGAAGAAAGATCCCACCATCCACGTAAAGCTCTCCGATTTCCTGCGGTCAGAAAATTTCTGATTCGTTGATTCCCATTGCTGATTTATGATAATACTACCTGTTTTTCGAATGTTTTTTCTCCATTTTTCTCTTCATAGGCTTGTAGCATTTGTGTAAATTTCTTGCAGATGATTGCAATGTTTTCGCCCAAATATGTATTCATTAGGATGCCAGGGTACACAATTTCAATTGTTATCCACAAGATTTACAGGGAGCATGGTCTTCTTATAAATAATAAGCATAATTGAACAACGAAAAACTGAAGGCTAGTATAGTTATTAAAGACTATTTAGAACGATGCAGTTAAACACCTAGTCACTAGATCAATTTATGTTGTTGTGTATACGAATTCAATTGATTCTTAGTGTTTACATGCGAAATCACAAATATTCATTGTTTGCCCCGAATCTTTACCGGATGACAAAAGAGGGGAAAGAGGTTTCCCATCAGTAAAAGAATGTTAGAGATTATGTTGTTCTATCAATAAAGTTGATTAAGAATTAGGGGAGAATTAACCTTGAAGAGAATGATCAATTAAGATCAAAGCCTTAAAATCAAATGAAAGGCACCTAGGTCTCTGTTAGTTCTTGACACTCGGGGCACATCCAAGTGTTCAATCCTCCTAACCAAAGATGTGGTTATTAGTAATCAGAAACATGGCTGTAGAGGCATGCTGCTGAGGCAAATGTAGCTCTGCTCTGCTAACCAAAGAATGATCAATTAAGCTCAAAGCCTTAAAATCAAATGAAAGGCACCTAGGTCTCTGTTAGTTCTTGACACTCGGGGCACATCCAAGAGTTCAATCCTCCTAATCAGAAACATGGCTGTAGTGGCATGCTGCTGAGGCAAATGCAGCTCTGTTCTGCTAACTACTCCTTTTGCACCACCACTGGCACCTCATTGCCACGGGTACCAGCACATCTGCTGAGAGAAGTCAATAGAAATCATTAAATCATTTCAACTACTAAACCATCAATCCTGGAATAAAAAAAACACATTCATCAACTAGGCATTGGTTATTAAACAAACCATCGGTAGAATACTATTCAGTCTTGTTGATAGGTGCCTTTCTGGCTCGTCTTAAGTTAGACCCAACTAATATACCTCTTTGTTTAACACTTTCCAAGATAATTAGTCATTTTTTTTTGACAAAATCTGTTTCAAATGCTAACATTTCATGTTTATTGAATTTTCTTTAATACGGATCTTAACAGGCATTATAGTAGCACCCTTTAAAAATAAAAACTTCCAGCTCTTTCAGATCCAAAGTCATCCATTGATATCAGTCCCCGACCCAAAGCATTAAAATCCCCTTGGGAGAACCAAAGTAAAAGCTGAATGTCCATCGTGCCAAAATAAGCACCATCGATTTGTGCAGTTTGCAAAGCAGGATTCAGTTTCAAACGTTCACAGCATGATATGTGGGTCTTTAGATCCTTGTGGCTCCAAATAAGGCTGATGTTTCATCACATAAGAATTATTAGGAGAATGAACTCTTATCTTGTAGTTCACCCCGAGAGTTTGTAGCAAATTTCTGGTTTATAATTTTATTGACAAAGATTATACACTAGACAAACCTATGAGTGTCTGTGCTAACTTGTAACAAATTGAACTTGTGATCGCAGACCAATCGGCCTATCCCAAATGTCTCTTGTCAACTATGCTAATCGCTGCATGATAATGAAACAATCAGGGTCCCAAGGAAGATATCACAGAGGCTCTCAGAAGAAAAGGCATTTGATCCCCACTGAAATCAGTCCAAGACACAGCTTGTTAAAATTGTAATTTACATTTAAATGACATGCTTCCCTCAACAAAGAAGACAGACATAGAAGCTTGTTGAGACACATGTAGTTCCTCCCCCATTAAACTCCTCTTGCCAGCTAAGTCTCTAATAAAAGCCGCTACAATTTAACTAGTTGAGAGAGGATAAATGTTTCTACAAATTTTCATTTAATTGTTGTTCTTTTGGCAGAATAGGACAGCATAATGGATAAGCTTAGATCTTGGAGCACATAAATTGAGAGTTCTGTCAGATAACTCAGAAAACGAAAATTCTGTGAGATGAATCCTGATTTGAACCTCTGCAACATAAATTTACTCAAAGTAAAATTAAAGAGCTATTTTGATATATTGGCAAGGACATCGTCAATAAAACGGCCCAACCAAACATAAGATGATCCTCCTTCCATTGTAGCCTTTCTACTCACTTCGCCCATCTCTTTCACCTTACTCCTCACTTCATTCTCCACATCCATTACCTTCCTTAAACCCTTCTCTACCTCCTCTGCTTCCACCAACACATTACTCGATTTCTTCTCAGTGTCCCACCTGTAATCCATTCGAATCTCAATCGCTAACCCCAACTCTTTCACCAAATGAAAAGCGTTCATCTGTTGTTCTGCATACATAGGCCACGCCGCAATTGGCACGCCAAACGAGACGCTCTCGAGCGTAGAATTCCATCCGCAGTGGGATACGAAACCACCAACGGCCGGGTGGGATAAGATCGCCACCTGCGGCGCCCATCCAATAACTATCCCAATCCCAGCAGTTCGATCTAAGAATCCGTCAGGAAGAACCTTTTCCAAATTCTCGTATTCTCGAGGAGCTCCTACTTTTTCGTCCGCGGTCGGGGGACGACGTACGGACCAGAGGAATCGGTGCCCGCTCCGCTCCAATCCGTGGGCTATCTCTCTCACCTGCTCTTCAGTAAAGCTTCCCATGCTCCCAAAGCAGAGGAACACCACGGACGATGGAGGCTGATCGTCCAGCCACGCCATGATCGAATCCTTATCGCCCTCGCCTCCGTCTCTTTGCGGCTTAAGGTTGATTACAGGACCCACAGGATAAACAAGCGGGAGACTATCATCGTTGGATAGCGTATGAATCGCATGTGATTCTAGCTCCATGAACGTATTTATTAGTAAGCCTTTAGCCTCCCGGGATCTCTTTCCGTGGTCAAGGATAACCGTTGCCCCACCATCCTTGTCCCGTATTCGGGAGGGCAAAAACTTACGCGGGACCCGGTTTCTGAAACCGGGTATGTCCAACTCGGAAATCGGATCCTTGAACTCAGAAACATGGACGCCCTGATTCTCTCTTAGAGACTGAAAATGGAATAGGAGACATAAAAGGGCGGCGCCAGATGTGAAGAACACATAATAAGGGACATCCAACTCGTTGGCCACATCTACCATGGCAGTGCAGAACAGATCCACCACAAACCCGGCGAGTTGACATCCCGAGTCAAGTTTCATCACTCGGTCCTCGACGATTTGCTTAACTATGGGCCTGTAATCTCGAATCATCTGCTGGACGAACTCTCTAGAAGAAGTGTCGAGTGGTTTTTCGAGTTGTGGAAGGTGGATGAAGCTGATGCGGCTCTCGTTCCAGGCGTCAGACTCGAGGGACTGAGTGGATAACGTATTTAGAAACAATGGGAGATCGATGACAAGGATAGTGATGCAAATTCTTTCATCTCTCTCAACTAATCGCTTTGCCATCGCCACCGCCGGAATAAGGTGACCCATCCCCGGCATCGGGATGAATATCAGCTCCGCTTTTTTCACTTGTTCCGCCATTTTGATTGTTCACAGCACTCTGTACTCTCTCTCTCTCTCTCTCTCTCTCAAAAAATATATTTTTTTTGGTAAGCCTCTCTCAAAATATTGAAGATGTTAGATGTGAGCCATGAGGCGTGGTACTTGTGCAGGATGGGCGTGGAATGTAATGGTCCCTCAACCAAGACTCGTTGACCCCCGCATCTGTCGATTTCAACGTGGGGTTTTTAAATTACAAAAAAAAATAAAATAATGGGCCCAATTTAGTAGACCGGCCTATAATCCAGCTTATAGGAGAAGCGCCTAGCTTGATGTAGCTCCTTGTAGCCCAAGGTTAAGATAACAGCACAATTAGCCCAAGTGGATTGATCTAAAATTATTCAGCAGAAAGCGGGTGATTAAGGTTGTGTGCAATACCGTGCCAACGGTTGTCCTTCCTGCATAGCAGCCAACAATTGCCGTAATAGCCCAGCAATATCCGCAAATATCAACCAGTACAGTGTATTACTCCGAGATGACAATCACACCCCTGCAATGTTTCCAAAAAAATGACAGTTACCATATGCCCTCTGCATACGATCATTGAAATAGATCAACGGAACTGTCAGGACAACTAATATTAGCCGTGAGGTATAAGAAAGGCTACACTGGCCCTCAGCCTATAAATACTCGTTCATCCCTGTGGGAAGAGGGATAAATAATCTTTACCCTCAAGAACCGC